>PVJX010047651.1:0-11784 GCA_004027295.1 Dolichotis patagonum
GCACTCATTGCATCATTCCTGGTGCTTTCTGAAGCAGCTCTAGAAGTCTCTTCTTTCCTGAGTGTCACTAGCTGCGCTGTCCTGGCTGCCTTGATGTCCTAAGTTAACTCAAAATGTTTCCCTTTTGTGGTCATTTTGACTTTGGGAGGAGCCAGGTGTCATACAGTGCCAGATCCGGTGACTGAGGTACATGAGAACACAGAGTCATGTTTTTATCTGACAGAAATTGCAGTACCAGGAGCAGTGTGTGACACACAGTTTTGCCACAACCCAGGATGCTGCACCACCTCCCAAGGTGCTTCCCACGCACGCCGTTTCCTGAACCCTCTCGAGAGACCTTGCGTTCTCCGAGAGTCCCCGGAGTTCACCGCAGTCTCTGGGGACAAACTCAGCTGGAGCAACCCCACCAGCAGCAGACAGCAAGACAGACACCACCTCGAGGCTTTCCTGCTTATGGAGAACTGGGGGTTCCTGTGGGGTCTCATGCTTGTGACCATGAACCCGCGTCTCATCTCCCACAGGACATTTCTTTTCTAAGAAGTGGCGTGGTCATGAACCCCAAAGGAATGCATTCTTTGTGATCCAGATTTACGGCGCATTTCAACGGGCACCTTCCCTCCCCCACAGCTGTCAGCCGATGACGGCATAGGGTAGGTTGAGACTTGTCACTCACTGTCACCAAGGTTGGTCAGTGTGCCGCTTCTCCCAGTGAAGATCCCTCCCTTCCCTTGGACCATGGGCCACAGTCTTGGCTGTACTCTTTGATTTAACTTGGTCGCCTGGCAGGCTCTGAGCTGGGTTCTTGCCTTCCTGTCTCAACCCACTTCTGGGAAAGCTCCAGAGGAGAATCCCGGGAACCCTGTGTGGGGGAATGGCCTGAAGACAGACCGTGCCACCTGCGTCACCAGCACCAAGAACACCTGGGCAGCACCCACCATGCCAGAGCACCCCCTGCAATTGTTTGCCAGAGACAGCTCTCCCAGTCCTGTGGCTGCGCTCTGTGGTTGAGGGAGTGACACGGGATGGTCTGGGGGAGCTGGGCCCCAGCTTTGCCCGTTTCCCTCACAGAAAGAGCTCTCTGGGGCAGCGAAAAGTGCTCCCTATGTGTGCACGACAGTGGGCCCTGCAGCCGGTTCGTTTGCTCAGAGCCAGGTCAGGATGAGGCCGGAGGACTCGACGACACTGCTGGGTCCCAAGAGCAAGTGTCCCTCGCCAATGCCAGGACGAGGCCCCAGGTCCTGCCAGGACATTGGAAGGGCTTATTGTCAACCACAGTTCCCCGGCACCTTTCCTCCAGGGTCTGAAGGAAATGTCAGAGGGAGAAGGACACAGTGACACGAGAAGGGGACTCCTGTGCACCCGGATGGAACAAAACAGACACTGACGGACACTCGCGCAGGAAAAGGTGCCCGTGGCAATTCGCACTCCCAGAGACCAAGGGCAGAGCTTCCTCCCTGTCCCATGAGCAGCGGCACCTGTGTCGCAGGAGGTAATTTTAAAGCTGGAATTCCAATAACAGGGTCTCCGAACTCACTCAGAGCCACCTGAGCCTGAGTGAATTTACAATGATAAAAATTACTTTTGTGGTGCCGGCTGAAGACATGATCAGAAGATCACGCTGCTGAAATACAGCGTGTTAAATTTAACGCGGTGACGATCCTGCCGCTCCACTCCTGCCGCCACCAGTGGCTGCAGCATGCTGAGTAGGCCATTAGCTTACTCTTTTACTTCTATTCCCGCTTCCTTCTCTTTTTAATCCCAGAGAAATGGCTATAATGATTCACTAGGAAAATGACAAATGGGGGCAGTCCGGATTCATTCGAGGCTGGGTTTCCAGAGAGGACCTGGTTCTAGCTCGTGAGGAACCAGGGGAGGTGCTGGTGCTGTGGCAAGCCCAGGCCTGACCCCAGTCCCTGTGAGGGCACCATGCCAAGGTGCCGTGGCCCTGAGAATGCACCTGTCACTTCCCCGGCCTCTCCCAAGCCACAGGGCAGACGGAGGGCAGTCTGAGGCCACGGCCTCTGTGGCTGATCTCTGTCAAAGCTGCTGCTGCTGCGCCGAGCACAACCACTCACACGATCCAAGACGCCAGCCCGCGTCACAGCCCGCGTCACATCAGCAAAGCTGCTGACCTTACGGTTTCCAGGAAATTTCCGCCATCTTGGGCAGCGCTGACCCCCGCTGGCCCTTCACAGCTGTGCGCAGTGGAGCACCTGACGTCACCCAGGCTCCTTGGTAAAAGGAAATCACAGCTCAGCCTCCGCACCTGCCAGCGGCCTCTGGGCATAGCAGAAGTGGGGAGGGCCCCATGGGGAGAAGCCCACCCAAAGGTCCTCTGCACCATTCGGCCACAGCGAGTTCTAGGGTCTACAATCGCTTATGCTGGTCGCACCATCCGGATCATGGCCAATTCCTGGTGAGAAACACTGCCTCATGGTCTGTTTCCAAAGGCCACGTGGTTTAGCAAAATCTAAACGTAACCACCAATATACCTGACCTAGTTTTATGTTTTCAAAATGGTAAAGTGAAAAGTGTAAGCTTCAGTTTTTAGGTCTTTGTCCTTTATTTTCCCGGGTTGGGAACATCTCTGTAAATTGACAAAGAGCTGATTGATAGATACCCAGGCCCTGAGCCTCCACCCCAGTGACAATCTTCCCCATGGTGGGGACACGACGGGAGGCTGAAAGGCAGCCCCAGGGGCAGGACAGGGCCTGCTAGCGACAGCTCATATGTCTGACACACTGTCCCCTTGTCCACTCCCTTTTGCTGCTTCCTCTGGGCCAGCACCAGCAGTGGTCACTCTGGCCCCCCAGCCTGTGGAGGGTGCGTCTCCTTGTTCCCTGGGATCCTGTGGCAATGCCAGGCTCCTGTGCATGGACCTGTCCCACCCCAGTGACCCCAGAGACCCTCACCCTGACTCCTGGCCCATATTCCTCCAAACCACCCAATCGCTTCACAGATGCTGTTCCTCCTAAGTGGAGAGAAAACTTTTTAAAAGAACTAAAAACTTACCAGGTAATTACTCTCTATTTTTAAGGAGTCTTTTGCCAAAGATACTCTACAACTAATACTTAATATAGAATCCTTAATATATAACCCATAATAGAGCAACACTTAACATAGAACACTTAGCATACGTCTTGAAATGTGTGTAACTGGAATCCAGCTCCTCCCACGGACGTCTCCTCCGTCACCATGCCATGCATCTGTGTATCGCCATGCACCCAAATGCCCTGGCCCTCCAAGGCAGAAATGGTACTTAGCGTCATGCGGCCCCGGGCGGCCCAGTGACTAGCAATTATGGGGAGACAGTGGCGCTCTGCATTCATTGGCATCAACACTCTGACCGTGACAGACGCCGTTTCCCTATAATGGACACTGACGCACCGGCAAATTGGCCTCTGCCCCACCGGCAGCCAAGTGGATTAAGTGCGATGGGGCGCCCGCCCAGAGGCCAGGGTTTTGATGTTACTTGGTCAGCAGGGCACATCCAGCAGTCCGAGACCTGCCCTGGGTCACGCGGCTCTCGGATCCACCATGGGCAGTCAGATGCAGCCCTGCCCCAACACTACCCCCGCCTGCAGGAGCTGCACCCCACACGGGCCCCTGGTCCCTGAAGCGCTTACAGAGGGTGTTCCTTCCATCGGGCCTGGCTCCCCCACTGAGCAGAACCCTCCAGCCTCAGCCTCCTGGCAGTGAGACTGCCGTGCCCTAGACACAGGCGGCCCTCTGCTCGTGAGTGAGCATGGGCATGTCTGTGTTAGTGAGAGTGTGAGCATGATAAGAGTGTTGTGGGGGGGGGTGTGGGTGTGAGTGTGAGGAAGAATGCATGTCCCCATATGTATGTGTGTGCATGTGAGTGTGCTAATGAGGGTGTATGGGTGTGCGTATGCGTATGTTAGTGAGAATACATGTGTGTGCGTTCTAAAGAGTGTGCATGTGAGCATCTTAATGAGACTGTGCCATGTTTGCATGTGAATGAGTGTGAGTGAAAGTGCAGGTGTGTGTGTACCCACTGCTTATGTCCTGAGGCCTCCTCGTGGGAGTCTGCCTGGATTACTGAGCAGAGTGTGCAAGGAGCCTCCCCCTGGGAGCCCGGAGCCAGGCCCTGGGAGATGAGGAATGCTTTTCCCCTGTGACCGGGGCAGCAAGCTCGGGCACACACAGGTGCTTCCTCCACCTGTACTCTGTGCGCCTTCTCGGGGAGGTCACCAGGTAGGGACAGCCAGGAAGAGCGGAACCAGAGCCACAGTGTGCATGGGTGGAGCTGTGACTGCCCCAGCAGCCCAGGCATCTCAGGGTCCTGGCCACCCTCAGGGACCATCCCATGTCACAGCTCTGATGCCACAGTCCAACCTGTGACCAGGGTGCAGGCACAGTTCCATCACAAGATGTACCCAGATCTGACACAAGACTCGGGGTGTCCCTGCTCAGTCAGCCCTGCCTGCTGAAAAGTGTGTGCCAGGCTGCAGACCCTGTATCCCGCTGGGACCTCCCACCTAGTGTCTCCCCCACATGCCCGTTCCTCCCCAAGCTCTTCCCAGACACGGAACCACAGACCTGTGCTGCCACACAGGTCCTCCTCCCTGGCAACTTCCTCCCAGCTGGGCTCCAACATCAACTCCAAAACTCGTGCAATTGTGCACAGCTCCTCCTCTCTCCCCAGCCTCTCTGGGGAACCCAGGGCATTCTGAGGCCGGAGGTGGCCAGCACCTCAGTGTCCTGGCTGCTGCCCGGGCCTGTCTTCCTCCTCCAAGGGGGAAGGACTGAATTCGCTCCTGGCATGACGGGAGCCTGCCAGCATCTTCACAACAGGGGCTCCCAGATCAGACAGCTGTGGCCACAAGAGCCCAGTGGGCAAGGGCACTCCTGCTGACACAGGCAAAGGAATAAGGAGAGACCACCAGCTCTCACCTGCTCCTCCCTGCTGTCCTTTCCAGCACTGAGGATGGACCTGGGCCTCTTGCAAGCTGGGCATGTGCTGTCTGGCTGCACGGCACCCGACCTAACCCCCACACCTCAGGTTCGCACAAAGCTTCAGGGTCACCACCTGCCCAGGCTGTCCCCACTCCCACCCGGGGCCGAGACCCCACCAGAGCATGCCTCTGCCCTGGGAGGCAGCTGCAAAGTGAGCTGGGTCTGGCAGCAGGGGCGATGCACTGTTCATCTCAGAGTCCGTCAGCCAGCGCCATGACAGCCCCATGCTCCCCGAGGGTCCTTCCACTGGGGAACAGTTTGCTGTTGCTTCTAGGTGCTTCCGGCTGACACACGTGAGCACACCAGTCATTGCATGTGCCACGCCCCTGAGTACTTCTCTATGCGAAGCTGGACGAGAGCTGGCTCCCAGGTCTTGCGCTGCAATGCACTGGACCACTCTGGCCCCTCTGCTTCCTCGTGCGTGACACCCACTCCAACGTCAAGGGACTTGGCAAGGACTTCAGTCCAGTCTTTCCTGCCATAACCACTGCACTGAACCACTCAACTATCAGCCAGTGTAATGTCTGCATGGACATGATCGATGCCTACAAGTGCAGCTTCCAGGACGTGACAGGAACCGGTCACAAGCTCAGCTCCCCCCCCAGCTGTCACAGCCACACTGCCCACGGCAGGACGGCAGGCTGCCCACTGTATCAGTGTCCTGCTGCTGACAAGACCAGTTTTCTCCATCATCTTTCTTGCCTGGGTCAACGTCCAGCGGCCCTCTGTGAACCTGCAGAATAAGTGCCTCCTCCCACCCAACATGAAACTGACACACGAGAGTGCATGCCCAGGGACACCCAGGACACTCGGGCTGGCACAGCCACACATATACAAAGGTATGTGTGCTGTGCGTGTCCGTGTGTGCACACAAGCGTGCATATGACCACACACCCACATGCACTGTGTGCACACACAGGTGTGATGTGAAGAGAGACAGGAGGTATCGGAGGCAGGGACCGAATGGGGGACTGGGTGGTGGCATGGTCAGGAGACCACATGGATCTGTGCCTGAATGCCAGCAAGATGGAGAAACGGGAAACAGCGGGAGTGTGGGTGGGCGCTGCGGAAATGCCACTGCCACTCACGTGAGCCGCTCAGCGCTCAGCTGCTCATCGCTGGAAAGGGGCGCTGTACGTGCGGGGTTACATTTTACTTGCTTACACCAGGAAACCCAAGCCCCCTGTGGCCCTACGTCATCTTGTGGCCAGTGAGGCCGTCGCTCAGCATGTGTGTCCGTGGAGACTGAGTGGGGCAGGCGGCCACGGGGGACAGTCCCTCACAAGCCCCACGTGGGCACACATGGGCCATGGACCAGGGGTGGGGATGCAGCTGGGCTCTCACTCTGCTGGGACCCTATGGGGTTTCCGCACTCAAATCAGCGTTAGGAACAAAGCGAGCTGAGGAGGACAAAGCTCAGGTGTAGAGCTCCGCCCCCACTCTGCTACTGCCTGTAAAGTCTGTGAGGCAGAACAGGAAACCCTGCCAAGAACCACACTGTTCCTACCATGCATGGCGAACGTAGAGACTAATGCCTGCCTGGCAGGGCTGTCTGGGTAGGAAAGAAGAGGTGATCGAAAACTACACATTTTACATTTACAGCACAACTAAAAACATTCAAGAAAGAATACTCCAGAGCTGCTACAGAAGTAAACAAGAATGATGGGATAAACAAGTTCAAAGCAAGAGAGAGGACTCTGAGGAGGACCCGTGGCAAGGTGCCTTTTACTGTAATATTTTATTTAAACGTAACACTGCTTTTTTATCACATCTCATATACGATTGTGTATTAAACCTGCAGTTTCTAGAACCTACCAGGTACCTATTAAAGACATGCAGTATATCTTTATCATATTCATGCATCATATTTTAGTGCCCAGTGCATATCACATCCTTGTAGTCATGAGCGTTAGCGGTTAAAAGTGAGAAGGAGATGCTGACAGGCCAGGGAAGTAGGGTGCTGACCTGGTGGGAGCACTGCTCAGGTGAGGACCTCCAGGGGCAGACTGCATCCACACAAAGCCATACACAAAGCCTTTGGTCATCCTGACCAAAGGCTGTCACCTCCTTAGATACTCATTCTTACAAGACAAGGGGATGCTCTCACAGTTCCTAGAGTTCCACCGCCCCTGCAGTTCCAAAGTGGCTCTGATGAGATCCTGGCCACCCCGGAAGGCTCTTTCACAGCTGGAGGACAGCTGTGTCAACATGCCACTGTGGTGTGTCAGAGCCTTGTGAGACACCGGAAATGAAAAGGTTCCCTCGCCGTCGGCCCAGGGGCACTGCAGGAGCACCCCAGGACCTCCTGCCACGCAGTCTCCTGAGACACACCTGCTGCAAGCATCAATGGCTCTCAGTTCACTCATTTTTGTCTCCTCCTCCTCCTCATCTTTCCCTGAAGGAAAAGAGACAGGTACACATGCTCTTGGAGGACTCCAAGCTTCACTGGAAGTCCTGGTGACGTAATCCTCCTTGCAGGGCATCCTTCACTCGATTCATTGCAGAGGACCTTGGGCAGATCTGGCCGAGGACCTTGGCCTCCACCCTCTGGAAGACTCTGAAGCAAGTGGAGACACCCAACCTTGTTCTGAGCAGGCTGCTCATGAAAGCGGCTCTGAGGAGTCCCCAGATAGTGTCTGCCCCTTCTCCTCCCGCCCTGCTCCGGCCTGGGTGGTCTGCGTTTCCCTCCCGCACCTTATTCTGTCTCTCAACTCCCACCTCTGACTCACATAAAGCTATTGCCATGTTTTATGTCTGCCCCATAATTACAAAGCCAACCTCAGCCTGCAACCCGGATCCCTATTCTCACGAAGATCACAAATTGCTTTGTCGCAAGTACTTTACACGATGCCCACAGAGAAGCCATGGGCCATAGTCACCCGAGTAACAACAGAATTCTCTCCAGTGCACAGTGTCACCAGCAGCCCAGGGTCCCCTGGGCGATGTGGCCTCCCTGGCCTCCCACAGTCAGATCCAGTCATGATACCATCTCACCCCAGCATGGCCCCAGTCTCCTGTCTTTGTCATGCAGATTACCGACCCTCAAAATTATACAGAGTTTAAATATTAATTTGCCTTTCTGTATATTTAATTTCAAAACACCAAGGAAAAACTTGGTGGTTGGTGATTGCTATCGTGTTATTTAAATGTAGCATGTATTTACTTGGTAACACAGTCCTTTTCCCCACCCATATATGTAATAAATACTCTCGGATCCGTAATTCTCTATGATATCTATCTGAGTGATATAAACATCCCCTTGAATAATAATGCTTTGTGTAACCTCCATGACAGTTTGTCTATTAAAAAGGAAATTAAATATACAAAGGTATGGGGGGAGAAATCACTGGAAAGCAATGATGAACTTAGTAAATCCCAGAAGAAGAAAAAAACAGGACGCTGGATCCCCATCTTCCCTTTCTGCTCCTCCCGGCTTATGGTCAGCAGCCAGGATCTGGTGGGAGCCCCGGACCCCACATGCCTGGTCCTGGGAGTCATGGTGGCTGGAGGGGGCAACAGTGAATGTGGTTCCAGCCCCAGGTCAGCCTGAACCTCTGTGGGGTCCCCCGAGCTCCCCATCATTCACTCGGGAATGTGCCCAAGATTGACCGTGTGTGACGCGTGTCCTGCACCCGAGAGCCGGGATTCCTGTTCCCTCCACGGTGAAACGCTCCATGCAGAGCCATTCGGTCCCTAGCTGCGCTCTCCTTTCTGTCCGCCCAGGTCGGTGCCAGGCAGGCATGGATATTCCAGTGGACGCTTGCAACAAACTCTTAGTTACCTTTAACTATGTGTGGATTCGCAAACTTTGAAAACTTAAAAGAGAAAAATGGAGAGCTGTTTAAATGAAAATAATTTTATAATAGGGGCTTGAAAATATGTTAGCAATGCTAAGTGTTTTTAATTATTTACTTCTGAAAGCCAATCTGCCTCATACCGGCATTTAACAGAGTTTGAACATGTACAGCGCAAAGACGTAATCTTTTAAAGGGAGAAAATAAAAAGTTTTACGTGGAAGGAAAAAAAACCTTATCTCCTCCAACAAAGTAATATTTTGCCATCTTCTCAGGCACAGAAGGACAATGGCAGCCAGACCCTTCTAGGAAGTCACAGCCCGCCAGGCCCAAGCTGCCCTCCCCCACCCAAGGCCTCAGGAGCAACCACGCTGCCGCCCTCTGCTCATGCCGATCCCTGCTTAGGTCAGCTTTGTATTTATTGAAAGCATGAAAAGACAGTGCCCATTGCAGCTATAGAGGAAAAGTCATCATTCTGAAAGCCCTTCTGTAATGCCTTTAAAATCGGCAGCCAGAAAACCATTAGAGTAATTACCAATCCCAGAGGGGCCGGGTCCACCCTGGAACCACGCCCAGGGCAGCCGGGCTCCGCAGCTCAAGGTCTGCCAGGGTCTGCAGGGGCTTCCTGGCTTCCCCTCTCCAGGTCAGGACCTGGGGCGAGAGGGCGCCTTGTCTCGGAAAGGAGGCAGAGGCTGGTGAGCACTTCCCAGGGTGGAAGGTGCTCACAGCCGGGGGAGAGGCCCTGCCCAGAGAGCCTGGAGCCACCTTGACCCTGCCTCCTGCGCAGTGTCACCGTATCGGGTCCTGTCTGTCCCAGTGACATGTGCTCTATGCTCTAGCGGTGCTACCAGACACCTGGAAATCAGTCCTTCCAAACAAAACCAGTCCGCCTGCTTGCTGGGTTGCTGGGCGATGTTGTGATCTACAGCTACAGATGTGCAGGAGTTTAGCCCACCACTTCCAGCTGTGGTGTGAATGGGAGGAAAGGAAAGGACAAATCACAGTCACATCGGAGCAAGGGGTCTCACCAAAGAGGGAGGAAAATCAGAAGCGCCTCCTGGTGCTCACCTATCTCTCCTCCTTTCCCTCTACTGCCGCTCACCAAGCCGGACGCCTCCTCCAATTGTGCTGCCCCAGGCGAGCCCAGCCCGGCCTGGCTCAGAGGCTGGGCTAGAGGCCCTGCTACAGGCGCGAGCAGGCCGAGGGCGAGGCCCCACGGGACTGCTGCCAGCCCTGGTTGCACTCAGCATGGACAGGAGCTGGCTGGCACATCCCTTCCGGAGTCTGGGCCCGTGGCACGGGACAGTCACACAAATCTGTCTGCAGCTCAGCTTTGTCTGTTCCCTTCCGGTCGACCCCCAGGATGGACGCTATTTCTGCAGCTGGTGATGATTTTAAAGCTGGGTCCTGATGTGTTGGTTTTCTGCTTTCAACTCCTGCATTTATGGTGTTAGCATTTAACTCTGGTCCCTAGGCCCAATCAGGATATTCTCTGGGGACAAAGTACCACGAGTGTCCCCAGGCCTCTGTGTCCATAGGTGTAAAGACAAAAAACTCTTCCTCCTCCCCGACTGCATTTCCAGGGAAACCACTCAGGACAGCTTTCAAGGGCAGCAGGGTCCTGGGAATGGGCTCTAGGCAAGGTGGACAGGGAAGCCACCCTGCCTGGACACTCATGGGGCCCAGGAGCCCCAGAGTAGCCCAGGGCAACCCCACCAGCCCCTGGTGCCCACTGCAGGCAGCCACATTGGCCTCCTTCCCCACGCAGTGGCATGGCCAGGGCCACAGCAGGCTGCCGGGCTCAGAGCCTGCAGGGAAGGAGCAGAATTTCACGAAGTTCTGAAATAAAAAATGTGACTGCTGGTGCTTCAGGACTGACACAGGAAGCGCTGCCCCCCTTACTCCCAGCGCACACGCAGCCCTGAGGCACGCGCCTCCCGAGCCCCACTTCCCGCTAGATTTCCCCGATGGAGGAGGTGTACTTAAGCAAGCGGCTCTGACGGTTTTAATAGGACAGGTGCTCTGGAAGGTCACTCCTATTATTTCAATTAACAACATAAGCTACAAAAACACACGGGAGTGAATTAATTTAAAGCTTCCATTTAGCGCGACGGTGAGGACATCCGCAGGCCCCTTGTTGTCTTGGCAACTCCAGCACCCCCGGCCGGCAGCAGCCCGCGCGGCGCCCTCCTCAGTGCCAGCACGGTTCAGACAGCACGTTAGCAAAGATGATGTCCATGTAAATGTGGAAATATTTTCGTTGCCATAGAGATAAGAAGAATGGCGAAAATACTGGAGCACTTGACATACTCTAAGGCAGACTTTTAATTAAAGAGAATCTCTACCACAATGCCAAGATGGCTGAGCGCAGGGCCTTTGTGCCTGCCCTCCATGAACCACGCCCCCACCAGGGCTGCGGGCAGCGGGGCGGCTTCTGGCCGAGCAGCCAGTGTGAGAGAGTGGAGCCACCAAGCAGTGCCATGGCCGAGATCCTTATCTTCTTTATTGAGCACAGAGAAAGGAAGTATGGAAGACAGAGGAGACAATTTCCCACGCCACGCACATCCCCAGAGCTGGCAGCCAGGCCTCTGGCAATGCCCTGTAGTTGCCCACTGCATGGGACCTGCAGGCCGATGGCGTGGTCCCCAGCAGGGGTGGCCAGCCAGATGCCCAGGTGGCTTTGAACCCTGAACCAGAGCAGGCAGAGGGAGAGCCACATCGCTGAAGTGGACGTCTCATTATCACACAAGCTGTGGCCTCTCTGACCCCCTCCCCGCAGAGGCCACCACAGAAGCCAGGATAGTGTGGCCGGTAAGGAGAGGCCCTGGGGCGGGTGGGGCAGAAAGCACCACGCATCTCCCTGCAGAGTCTCAGCCAGTTTCGCCTCTGGCCGGCACCTATGTGACACACAGGCCCCTTCCCACCACAGCCCTCTGCAGGTTTGGGAGCCATGGCTTTTCCCGCTGGGCGTGCGTCCCAGACTTAGCAAGTCCACAACCAACACCTGCCCCAC
>PVJX010047652.1:0-11782 GCA_004027295.1 Dolichotis patagonum
GCTCCAGGAACACTGGCCAGTGACCGACTGTCAGTTAGACTGTTCTTGGGTGCCGGGCATAGTGGCGCAACCTGTAATCCCAGCACTCAGCGGGCCAAGGCAGGGGAACTGTCACAGTTTGAGGCCAGCTCGAGCTACACAGTGAGCTGAGTTATATAGTGAGACCCTGTCTCAAAAAGATGAAAATAAAAATAAATGTTCTGAGAGGTCTGGGTACATGACAGACCCTGCAGAAATGCTGCTGGAATTTTTACACGTGCTCATACGGATGATGGAGTCCTGAACGTGTCTGATTGAGAAGTGACTTGGCATGTTTTAACCTTCGAGCAGACTGGCAGCACTGATACTCACATGTCACGGCAGTCGGCCCACAGGGGAGACCGTGGCTCCGTATAGTCTTTAGACCGGCACAGAGGCTGCCCAGCACCAGCTCTATATGCACTGACCCTGAACGGCAGCAACCACAAAGGGGCTGTAAACCGTTCGAATCTCCTGGAGTGAACAGGAAAGGCCAGCTCACCTGCACAACTAGCAGTTAGGATCCCAGCGTGGTGGCACTCACCCCGTAATCCCAGCACTCGGGACTAGGCTGAAGCAGGAGGATGCCCTGAGTTCAAGGCCATCCTGGGCCTGACGCAAAAAACAAACGGCAATTATGGGAAGAAGTGTAAAGCTCAAAGTGGGAATAGTGGGTTTCGTTTTACTTGTTATTTGCCATAAGCTCCTAGAGTTGAAGCTGACTTAGATTGTTTTTTGTTTTTGTCAGCATGTCGTCCTTACGATTGGCCTACAAGGATCTTGGAATTCAGATGAAGGATGAGAAGATGAACCTGAGCGGCAAAAAAAAAGCAGAAGCGGAGAGACTCGGCATGGGACTGGGCAACTGCAGGAGGTACGGCCTGAGCCTGCCGCGGGCTGCGGTCTAAGCAGTCCGCTCGCCACGGGCGCGTCTTCCTCGGGCTAAAGCATTTCAGCTGCGGAGGTATCTGCTTGGCATTCCTCCCTTCTTTGTTTTGAGACAGTGTCTCCCTGGGTAGCCCAGGCTGGCCTCGAACTTGTGGCAGTGCTCCTGCCTCAGCCTCCTGAGTGCTGTGATTACAGGCCCGGCTCCTTCCTTTCTTCAGTGTTGTGGTTTGCTGTCTGTTCAGCGTCACCTGAGGATCGCAGCTGCTTTAGGGAAGGGGAGACGTGCAGGCGTAACCCACTCACGTGACGGGTTTGCGCAGCTGCACAAATCACAAAGATTTCATTTTTTTTTCCAAGTTTACTCTGAAGAAGATTGTTGCCTGTGTTTTTAACCCCACCTTCATTTGGGATGTAGTGTAAGCAGTCATTCTCAGCTGAGACAGAGCATGGACCGACTCCCTGGGGTAACGCTCCCATCTCTTCCTTTTCTCAAGCGGCATTTCGCATTCGGTGACCTCAGATATGCAGACCATAGAGCAGGAGTCTCCCACCCTGGCCAAGCCCAGAAAAAAGTATCAGGAGGACAGCGAGGATTCCTATTTGAGCTCCAGCTCCAGGTAAATCTGTTAAAACCACCCCTAATGTGATGCGGCGTTGTGGAAAGCAGCCTAGCGCGGGCGGGCGGGCAGGCGGGGTGATTTGCATTAGGCGCGAGTAGCGCGTCACAGACTTCGTGGCTGTGCAAGGCTTTGGCTGGCGCCAGACTGTGCTTGGGGTGAAGATCGGGGCCATGTGGCGGGGTTCAGCAGTGGTCAGAGGTGGGAGGAGGGAGGCGAGGAGCAGCGGCCCTCAGGCAGGGAGACACCCTGCGCCTCGGCCCGTGGGGCCAGCTCCGCCGTGAAGTCCTGCTGCAGCTCAGGAGGGGCCGGTGGCAGCCAAAGGGAGCGAGTGGGCGAGTGTCGATTGGTGACCCGGCTCACGCGCAGGTCCCAGCAGTCTGAGGGGGAGGCGGTGATAGTCTTAACTGGACTTTCTGCACGACGTTCCCCCAAGAACGGGACCAGGCAGGTAGCAGGGCACCTGGATTGCCCTGGACTTGGTCAGGACAGCTGGGCGCAGAGGAGCAGGAGCCCGGCCGGGCTCGGAGTCCTGGCTGCGCTGCGCTGTGTGCTGGGCTGGCGCCCGCCCTCTCTACACTGCCGCTTTGGTGCCGTTACCTCGGGGCCGGCTGCCCCTCAGGTCTGTGAGGTCAGCGTGAGTGGCCACTCGCTGAGCTCCGGGATGGCGCTGTAGGGCCATCGGGCTCCTGCTCCTCCCAGCAGGGCCAGCTGCTCTGTGACAGGGACTCAGCGCTGAGGTGCGAGGCTCGGTCTGAGCGGGAGCTTGCCCACTCGCATCTCTCCCGGATCTAACTGTGAAGTCTTTTTCTTCCCTATCAAAGTGAGGAGTTATGTAGAAGACTGTGCTTCACGCTCGCTGTAAGCGCAGCTGCAAACTCCGTTGGGTCCTGGTGCTCCGCAGAGGTGGGGGCGGCCCTGTGGCACCCACAGGGACCCTCGGGGTCTCCGTAGCCTGAACTGCGCACCTTCCGCTTTCCGCTCTATGGCAGGGTTGCTTCCGCACTGTGCCTTTTACATTAATTAAGCACATTTCACGCAGGCTCCAGTTACCTGTGTGATTTGGTTTGGTAACGATGCATGTCAGTCCTTTCGGACGTGGCTATCACGTGACAGAAGGCGTCCCTGTCGCCATTCACCCGGGCCTTGGCCTGCTTGGTGACTTCACCGCCGGTGGGCGGCCCTGTGGGGGGTGAAGACATTTTAGGCTCAGTGTGGATTGTGCCTGGTAACGGCGTGGGTAACGGGGGAGCCCAAGTGAGCTCACCTGCCCAACAGGGTCTTCTGAGGCCCTCGGGGCCGGTCCCGGACGGCATCTGCTACCTGCCTGGTGGGCCGTCAGCAACGCTGTCTGAGAGCTCAGCCACCACGGTCAGCCCCAGGCCTGCGTGCTGTGCAGCAGTGGGGACCGCCTGGGGACCCTGCTGTTGTGGCCCCAGGTGTCTGGGGACCTAAACGCTGCTCTAGACCTCCTCGTCCGGGTTCCCAGTCAGTCTCGTTACTAGGTCCTTGGGCACCTGAGATTAAAATAGACACAAGTCTCTGAAACCAGCGTGTTGGTGCCACCAAGCGCTTTTGTTGCTTCCAAATGACGTGTTGGCCATAGAACTTGTGTGCCCTGGCTGATGGAAGGCCCTGCCGCCGCTGCTTTATTTTGTTGTGTTTTGTTTTTTCCTTCTTTGGTGCCAGGAATCAAACTCAGGGCCTCACGCTTTCCAGGCTGGTCCAAGCATGCTGCTTCTGTTAAAAATGAGTCGGAGCACTTGCTCGGGTTTTGTCTCTGGTCGGGTCCCACTCTGTCCACGACCTAGAGGACTCAGTTGTAGGCCGAGTTCGGAATAACGACCTGGAAGGTCAGCGAGGCTGTGGTGGGACAAACGGCGTCTGTGACCAGCAGACTGGTGCCATCAGGGCCCTCAGCAAGGACTAGGGTGGGGCATTTCCAGCAAGGAGCCAGGACAGCGGGAGGCCAAAAGCAAAGGGAGAAAGGCGCAGAGGACGGGGATGCAGAAACCCAAACTTCAGGGTGCAAGGGAGGTCCATGCTGGGGACACCAGGACAGCGGGGGCTGCTGCTCCGTCCTGCTGGCCCTGACCCTCTCCTTCCTGGGCACACGCCACCCTGTGCCAGAGCACTGGGAGCCCTAGTGGGGCACACACTTGGGTGCTGTGACAGGAGGGAGGCTGTCATCCTCAGTCACGCTAACTCGGCGTGGGGTGCTGGCGTTGGGCAGAGCCCGGAGGTGGCATCACCTGCCTGCTAGCCCAGGCCAGCTGGTGCTCCATGGGCCACAGCCCCTGGGACGCTCCTCTTCTCCAGGCCCTGCCCAGCCCACCCAGGAGCTTCTCAAGCCCTGGGAGGGCAGAGGCGGCGGCTGCTTGCCTGTGTCTTTGTGCAGTGCTGCACCAGGCCCCAGAGGCACTGCCAGTGTGGCTCGCAGGCTTCCCGGAGAAGTGCTTTTGGTGTTGGGCCTGGGCCTGTGCCGGTGCCTGCCTCACACCGTGGGGGTCACTTTCCGGCCTGGCTCACAGCCCGTGTCTCAGACGCCATCCTCCAAGGTGAGCGCCAGTCCCTGCTCATCCTGTCTGCTGTGAACCGGCAGAGCTGGGCACAGCTGGCAGCCCTTCTTGCTTTCTCCCTGGAAGCCGAACACACTTCCAGCTCCACGCCCTCCCCGAGCTCCCAGAAGTGGCCAGCGTAACACGACGTGACCCGAATGCCGTTCTTGCCAGAGAGGGCCGGAGTCTGTGTGGACCCCCTTTGTCCCAAGGTTCCCAGCGTCCCACGTCCAGTCTCTGCTCCCGGGGGCCAGGCCTGTGTCCTCAGGCTCCTTGGCACAGTCTGACCCTCAGTGCATGTGTCCTCTTTATGCTCCTGGTCACACAGGGCCTGAGCCTGCCTGCGGCCTTGTGCGTCCTGCAGCCCTGGGCACCACCCCACCAGGGTGCACGTCCTGTGGGCTCCTTCCCTCCTGACACAGACGGGCGCTGTTGGTCAAGGCTCTGGCGGGGCCAGCTCGCTCACCAGCCCCTGTCCTGTCCGGGGGAGCCTTGCTGTTCCCCGTCGGGGCTGCCGCTGAGTGCTCTCGGAGCAGGGCTGCTGGGGATGCTGGCGAGGGCCATGCCCTCCCCGTGGAGGTGACAGGCACCGCCTCCATCATTGGCACCCAACGAGCTTACTGTCCCTGAAGGCATTGCCCACCTGGGCGCCTCACTGCAGCAGTCCCCAGGCCTGGCAGCGGCCTTTATCTTTAGACCCTAAGACGAGGCCTCAGGTAAAGACATCCCACCCTGTGCCACTGGCCCCAAGGCCTCCCCTGGCACTCGTGTCCCCAGGGCAGCATGGACGGCACAGGCTTCCTGCAGGGGTGGCCATGGCAGGCTCAGCCGGGTCACTCAAAAGGCTGTGGCCCCTAGCAGGAGAGCAGCGTGAGGACACCCCCTTACCCTGCCACTGCCCCTCCTTGTCCCCGCAGGTACTTTGATGACCCCGGGGAGCTGCGAGGCAACTCCTTTGCTGACTGGGACGATGGCTCGGATTCCTACTGGCGGAAGGAGGGCGGCAGAGACACCGAAGCAGCGGGCAGAGGTGCAGCTGCCTCCGACAGGTGTGTGCAGCGGCCTGGGGAGCCCACGTGTCCAGGAGCCGTGAGGCGGTGGCCTGAGGGTCCCCCATCACAACAGGCGGGGACTGGGATGGGGGGACACACCAGTGTCACCTGGGGCCTCTCACTGCTTGCTCAAGCCTTTTCCCTGGGACCCTGAGTCCACAGGTCGGAGGCCTGGGCCAGGAGGGTCCCTTCATCCCGCTGCAGGAGCGTCTGCACAGGGCACACACGGCTTGTTCAAGTGAAGATGCCAGGAGGATTTTGGTTTTGTTTTTGGTTTTGGTTTTGTTTTGGGCAGTACTAGGGATTAAACACAGGAAGTTTGCACAAGCGGTCAGGTGTGACAGGAAACCGCAGTGCGTCGGCAGGGTGTGGTGGCACACACCTGTAATCCTGGCCCTGGAGAGGCTGAGGCGAGAGAACTGCTGGAAGTTCAAGGCCAGCCTGGGCTACCTAGCAAGACCCTGTCTCAAACCCCTTCCCCCAAAAAAACCAAATGAAAAATGTAAGGGTCCTGCAGTGAATGAGCGCCGTTAATCCGCCAGAACCCCCCACACACTGCGCGTACACTTACCCTGTTCTTGCCACTTCTGGGGAGGATTGTGAGGGGGAATGAATAGCTGTATGTCTTTTACCATAATAAATTTTGTAGCTGAGCATGGTAGTGCACACTTGTAATCCCAACACTGGGAGGCTGAGGCAGGAAGATGGCCACAAATTTGAAACCAGTAAATTCAAGGCCAACCAGAACTACATAGGGAGACTCTGTTTCAAAAAATTTTTTTCAATTTAAATATTGACTTTACTATTCATCGTGTAACATGCACTTCTGCCCCTTTTCATTTCGAGAGTCTTGCTAAGTATCCAAGTTTTCCATGCAGGGCTCAAACTTACATGCCTCCTGCCTCAGCCTCCTAGAGTGCTGGAATGACAGTGACCACCAGCACACCCGGCTTAAGGCCTGCGGACGTTGACTGCACTTGCTGCCATGTAATGAGCACCAAGAGCAGGAGATGGATGTCCTGTCACCTCTGCCAGGTGCCACCGGCCCTGCCGGCCGATGGTCTGCCTCCCGGCCCTTGTCAAGACGTCATGTGACTGCTGTCCCCAGTGCCTGGCCAGCCCAGTCAGGCTCTGTGGCTCTTCACAGCGCATCTGCCTGGCCTCCCTCCTGTGGTCCCATCCCCTGTGGTGGTGGAGTTGTTTGAGCACCTGTGACAGGACGCAGGGTGTCAGTGATGGTGCAGGAAGAGTACGCAGAGTGACGTCCACACCAGGGACACAGGCCTGCGGGGCCAGCCTGGAAGCCGATACGCAGGCCCTGCCGGCTGCACGCTGTGGGGTGGCATCTCCCCGCTCCACAGTGTGCAGCTGTGCTTGGAGCAGGTGCCCGGGGTGAGACCACACAGCAGGGTCCCTGCAGGCTCGGGTGCCACGGGAGGTGATTCTCTGCTTTTTCAAGTGACCCGAGATTTTTTTACAAAATTGCCATCTCTAGTCTTTTAAACACTAAATGTGCGATGGATGCGCGCGGACTGGGAAACGTGTGGCCCACCCACTCGGGTCCCCTCATTGCAGGCCTGCCGCACGCCGCAAGCCCGAGTACGCGCCCTCGGAGAGCACGGACGAGGCCCAGAAGAAGTTTGGCAATGCCAAGGCCATTTCCTCAGACATGTACTTCGGGCGGCAGGCGCAAGCCGACGTAAGAGTCCGGGCCCGGGGCCGAGGGAGAGGGCGCGTCCGGCCGGTTTCTGAGCAGAGCTGAGTGGACACGAGTGTCTGGGGAGGTAGAGGCTCCTGTCAGGGTCCCGCTGTCTCCTCTGAATGTTGACAAGCTCATCTCTGGCAGATACTGTGGCACGTGGTTAGTGCTCGGCTTCCTGGCCCGGCGGGGAGCTTCTCTCTAAGGGTGCACAGCAGCCCCGCAGCTCTTCCTCCAGGGCCTAAAGCTGTTTGGTTTTAAGGCCGGCCCAGGGCTGCTGCTGTGCACCTGTCATGCCGGCAGGAGGCTTGAGAGAGGCCCCGGGTTCAGTCCCCAGTGCCATGGTCAGTCAGTGATGGGCGCTAGGGCCGGCGCTGCCGCTCAGGGCAGAGCGCCTGCCTCGCATGTGTGGGGCCCCATGCACCCAGGTGCAGGGCACAGGTGACGGCGTCAGGCTGCTTCCAGGCGGGGCGACAGGTGCTGGGAGCAGGAGTCCAGGTCTTCACCCTCCCTGGCTCTGGCTGCCCCTCTGTGACCGAGGTGGCTGTGATCTGTCCGCTGGTGACCTCCCACTCAGAATGTAAGGTCCATGATGTCGCCAGGGCCCAGCCCAGCTGTGACCCAGTAACTGGGCAGGACAGAGTCAGCGAAGTCACTGTCCCGCCGTGAAGATGGGAGCCTGACGTCCCTGCCTCTGTCTCCACAGTATGAGACCAGGGCACGCCTGGAGCGGCTCTCGGCCAGCTCGGCCATCAGCTCGGCGGACCTGTTTGAGGAGCAGCGGAAGCAGCCGGCAGGTGGGCGCCTTGCCGCACTTGGGGCTCACGCTGCATCACAGGTGTGGGTGTGTCACTCACAGCTGTCACCCGGGTCCTGTGAACCTCGCCAAGGGCCACGTCACTGGCCACCAGCTGCCTCAGAGCTGTGGCCACCAGCGTACATTCTATGACTCCCGCCGAAGCCACAGTTCTTGTCCTCTCCAAAACCCTTTTTCTCTTGATTCGCCTCCACATCTGGGACACTGGTGACGGACCCCCACATTGGAAGCCCGTTTCTGGGGCACCCCAGGCCCTTGCATGTGTGTCTCACCCTGTGGGCCCACTCCCGTCCTGTCACTCCCATACCCTGGCCCTCACTAGGCCCTTCTGCACCCTGTGCCTGCCAAGTGACCAGCTGCCCACTGCGCCTGGAGTGCTCTCCCGGTGGGACCTGTTCCCCTTCCATGTGGAAAGCCTGGAATGGAAGCCTTCAGCAAGTGTTTGTTGAATGAATGAATGAAATGAATGAATGCATGGGTGGGAGCGTGTGCACGGGTGCAGCCTCCCCCAGCCCTTCAGGAGCTGCAGCCTTCTCCAGCGCCTGCGGCACCTGGCACCCAGGGCTAGGGCTGCACGCAGTGCCCTCCATGGTGCGGCCGCTGCAGCTCACCCACCTGACAGCCTTGCCTGGGGCTGCCTGGGAGGAGGGGCAGTTGCTGTGGACACGGGCCAGAAGCCAAGCAGCTGTGATCTGTATGCAGGCAATTACACCCTGTCCAGCGTGCTGCCCAGCGCCCCCGACATGGCGCAGTTCAAGCAGGGCGTGCGGTCAGTGGCCGGGAAGCTCTCCATGTTCGCCAACGGGGTCGTGACCTCCATCCAGGTCAGTGCCCCACTGCGGGGTGGGGCGGGGCCAGCCCCTCGCGGAGCAACGGGCTTGTGTGTGATTGGCCGATGCATTTGCTGCGGTTTAGTAACCAGGACACCAGGACCAGAGATTACCAGTTCCTAACGTTCTGTAATTTATGACCAGGAGAATAATTATAGGAACTGTAATGATAATTATCTAATTTTCCCTAGATTGGAACAGAGAATGAGTAAGAAAAACTGACCTACAATCCCCTCGCACAAGGAGAACTTCTGTCATATTTTGGCGTATTTTCCTGTAGTTCTAGATTTCTATGCATACCTTTTTAAAATTAAAAGGGTATTATATTGTCTGCATAGTTTTGTATCCTAGTTGTCTCCATAATGTCCTGTGTATTTTTTCTTTTTTGTTTGGTACCAGGAGTCAAGCTCTCAGCCTTGTGCTTGCCAGGCAGGTGCTGTGCCGTGTCCAGTGCATTTCTGTGTAATTAAAAATCTTCACGGTGGGAAGTCTGAGCCAAGAGGATCATGCGTTCCAGGCCAGCCTGGATGACATAGCAAGAACCAAAAAAGAGGGGCCAGGGCTACAGCCCAGTGGCACAGCACCTGCCTGGCAAGGGCAACACTCTAAGTTTGATTCCTAGTACCCCCCCCAAAAGAAAAGAAAGCAAAGCTCTATATGGGGGCACAAGCCTGTAATCTCAACACGTGGGGAGGCTGAGGCAGGAAGGTCACAAGTTCAAGGCCAGCCTGAGCAATTAAGCTACAGCAAGATCCTAAATATAAATAAACTATAGAAAAAAGATAGGGAGATGTAGCCCTGTGTGAAGGCCTTGGGTTCAATCCCTAGTATCCCCCAAAAAAGAAAGATTGGTTCTCCAGAAAGCGTATTCTGCTGAGTGAAAATGCATCTGCCCCGACTTCCCGCACTGGGGTAGCGATCCTGCTTCAGTCTTCTGCACGAGGCCCGGCCGGAGCCGCTGCGTGTGGCGTGCAGGCCGCTTCCGGCTGTGGAAAGGCCTGGGTCCTGAACCTTCTTGCTGGCACCTGGCTATTCTAGAAGAATCCCATTAACCTAAAACTCGCCTCCAGGGCTGGCCTGGTCCACGTTGCCTCTGGTGCCTCTGAGCAGGCTCCAGGTCCCCAGCAGGTGCTGCTGTGGCCATGGTGGGGGACACAGTGACAGGTGATCATAAACCTCCTTCAGTGGGAGAGGGTTGTCCCGGCTCTTGGCTTCCCAGGGTTCAGTCCATGGTCAGCTGCTCCACTGCACAAGGCCTGTGGCCAGGAGAGTGTCATGTGGGGAGGGGGTGGCAGCCGGGAATGGGGGAATGCTGGGGACAAGGTGCCCCCAGGTTATGCCCCAGTGACCCATTCCTCCACCTCACAGCCCATTCGGCTCTGAACTCACCAGTGGGCTCATCTGTTCATGCAGTTACCACCCCACGATCTGGGCTCCTTCCAAAGCTCACCTCGGCACAGGAGCCTTGGGGACTTTGTAACCAAACCAGAGCAGAGGGCGCAGAGCGTGCGTCTCTGCCGTTTCCACGAGCTTCCTCCCCCTGCCCCGGCTGGCCTCCCCCCTGCCCTGGGGCCCTTTCCACAGTGACCTTTCTCACGCCCCCTGTAGCCCAGAGGCTGAGCTCCTCAGCCTTAGGGTTTCCGCCCCCACACGTGACTCTGGCCCCATGCACTTGTCCTGTGTCCCCCCCACGGCCCCAACCAGGCATGATGTGAACCCGGTGGGGGTGTGGGGCCCAGGCACTGAGCTCCTCATCAGGGAGCAGCTGACTCCTGCCCTAGGGACCTGTGTGGCTCTGGGACCACAGAGGCTTCGGGGACACTGGACGTTGAGGGCACCGGGTCGGGACTGACACCAGCATCCCTGGTGAGCCTGGGTCTCACTTCTCTCCCTAGGATCGCTACGGTTCTTAGTCCCTGTCCTGAGAAGCTCCTCTCCACGCGCCTGGTGACTGCACACCGTGCCACGAGGCCCAGACCATCGTGCACGTCTCAGGCGCCCCTCCAGGCGGCATGCCCCCGCGCCACGCTCACGTCCTCCTGAGCTGTAGTAAAACCTTCGCTGTGCTTCCCGGTCGACGTTAGTTTTTGTGCCCCACTCCTCTTGCTGTGCCCCACACACCCTTGCTCTATTCCCGGAGTCTTCAGCTCCCACAGCTGCTGCTCCTCACTTCTGGACTGGCAGCTCTTGTGGGGTACAGGGCCCCCGGGGGTCAGCGATGCCGCATCGGCCTGAGGAACTGCACACAGCTATGCGCACAGGAGCGGCCGGAGAGGAGCAGCGGCCGGAAACGGCTCTGCCAGAGTCCCGCGGATCGCGATTTCAAAATAATGTTTAAAGTCGTCTGTCTCTTTGTAAATTATTTTGTATGCTCTATAAAGTTAAAAATATTTTCCAATGAGTGCTTTTCACAGACCTCGCCTTCCACGTTGCCAGGGTGTTGCTGTGGAATCTGAGGAACTCAAGCTGAGCGCGCCCCGGGGCGCTGCCAGGTCAGGGCCCTGAACACAGGGCGATGAATAACGGGGACCAGCTGTGGAAAACGGGTCAGCGAGTGGGAAACAGTAATTGGGTGGTTTTATTATTTTTTTATCTTAATCTTGGTTTTCAAAAAGTTATAGAAATGTGTCAATCAATAAGGACAAATAATTTGGCTGTGTTTTAGACAGCACTAGAATATACTGTTCAACACAGTAAAATACATTTAAAATTTGAAGAGCCAAAACATGATTTCAAATGAATATTTTGTGACTCTTTCTTACAGCTCAAATTTGTAGACTTCTGAATATAATAAACAGTTGCAGCAGACTGTGTTCCTTGTGGTTTTCTTTTCCCCAAAAAATCTTGAAGTCTTCGTAAGCCAGGACCCCTGGTGTGACACTGAGGCACATTTGAATCGGCGCAGCTGCCCATGTGTCCAGACCTCCTTACAAAGTCACTCATTGCCGCACCCTGCGCACTGCTGCGCAGCCCAGCGAGACGCGGGTGACCTTGTGGGCGATGAGGGCGAGTGGGTCAGGGCTGGGACAGCAGATGCTCATCTCGTCGCAGTACTGGAGGCTGAAGCCCAGGGTCTGGGCGGTCAGGCAAATTTCCCAGCAGGCCTCTCCTCCCCCGCCCGTGGTGTTATCCTGCCCTCGTGGGGCAGGGAACGGCCCTCCTCTCCCTCTCTTAACTGCGTTATTTGGTGCCCACATGGAAGCCCGGCTTGCCCACGCCGAGCCCCATGGGATCAGCGTCCGCTGGGGACCTCGCTTATCCTTAACAACCCAGTCCCACCCATCTGCATCGCAGCCACTGGGG
>PVJX010047653.1:0-11794 GCA_004027295.1 Dolichotis patagonum
AATATGAATGACAAGGTTGTGACTGGCCAGCTGTGGGAAGACAGCCCTCCGTCCTGCAGTGGGAAAGGGAAGAGCCGAGACGGCACGGAAACGGGATCCTGGAGGCAGCAGAATGCAGGACACAGGCGGGATCTTAAGCAAAACCTCTTAAATTTATATCCTTTGAAGAGATTTGAGAGGACACTACAAGCATGAGCTATGAACAGGTTACAGCATGCCTCTAGTCCAAGCTCTCTGGGAAGCTGAGACAGGAGGATCACAAGTTCAAGTCCAGCCTGAGCACTGTAGCATCTTAGCTAAGTTTTAAAGATTTTGTTAGTACATGTTTACAGTGCCTAATGATTATATTCAGTGCGGGGAGTTAGTAGATGCAGAGCTAGGGATGTCACAGTGTGTAGGCCCTGGGTTCAGTCCTTAGTAACACACACACATGAACAGATGCTTTGAAAAAGGAGCCACTGGAGAGAAAGAAATGCTTAGAAATTAAAAATAATTTTCTATAAATTAGGAAGAGACAGAAATGAAAATGGGAGATAAGAGATATACAGGAACAATCTAGGTGTCGGTGTCCAACTTATTACTTTAAAAAAGAAAAAAATGGAGAAAGTGAAACAGTATAGAATTTTTCAAAAAAAAAAAAATTGACCAATTGGGAGGGATCAGGAATCAAAGTCAGGACCTTGTGCTTGCCGAGCAGGCACTGCACTGCCAAGCTATACCCCTGGCCCAGAATTTTCTGAAATTGAAAGGGATCTCTGACTTGCTTAGCATAATGAATGCCATTATATATGTTTGTATGATACATACATATGGCATTTACATTATATATAATGTAAATATAAGATACAAATACAGATACATCTTTGGAAAATTTTATGACACTGAGAATAAAGAGGCAGCATACTTCTAAGGAAAAGAAGCCTTCAGAGGAACAAGGACAGGGTTGGTATGAGCCACACGAATGATAGGGCTCAGTGGTGCCCTTGGTGTTCTCTGGGGAGATGCTCTCAACATTGTGTACCCTTCCAAAGTGTAAGCTAAGGGTAGCAATCAGAGGTTCCAGAAGTTTACTTCCCACATACCTGTCCTGAGAAAGTTACTTCAGTCTGCTCCAGTGAAACAAAAAAGTCATAAAATTCAAAAACAAAAGCTAAAATCCAAGAGAATAATACAGGGTGCCCTCAAGATGTAAAACCTTACAGCAGGAAGGCTGATATTTCCAGATGGGAGTTATTTAGGGGAAGAAAGGGTATGTGAAGAAACTTGATGCCACCTTCAGAAATTTGAAATGACCTAGAAAGGAGACAGAAGAAAGAAAAGCAATTACAAACTCCAGGAATGAGTTAAAGAACACAAAAAGCTAAACAAGACAGAGCCTCCCATCAAAGTATACAACTCTTAGCCGATTCTGGTGGCACATGCTTATAAGCCCAGCCCTTGGCAGGCTGAGGCAGGATCATCATGAGTTTGACACTAGCCTGGGCTACGTAAGCGAGTTCAAGACCAACCTGCACTACACAGTGAGACCCTGCCTCAAAAAAAAAAAAAAAAAGAAACTGTACATCCCTCTTAGCTGCACAGAGAGCAATATGTATGTACCAAAATGTGGGCACCGTTTGTGGATTTTAAACTAGTCAATATTCAGATGAAAGGACTTAGGGCAGCAGGACAGGTGACATTAGCTTGGGCTCAGGGTTTGGAAGGGAGAGAAAAACTAAGGCTTAAGAGAGGATGCAGATAACGTTATTTTAAAAAGTATGAATGCAAAGTAAATGGCTTAATTGGTACGGAGTAACTGGTGGAGAAAATGAAAATCGTAACATGACTGTGTGGACAGCAAAGGAAGATAATAGGGATAATTATACAGGATAATACTCTCGTATGTTAAAGAAATCAGTGATAGTGTTTCAGATTCACACAAGAAATAATAGTATATTATTTAGCAATTGGGAGAAGCAAAATCAGAAAAAATTAAGTGACTTTTAAATAGTTATCTCCAAAGGATAGAACAGAGAAAACTGAAGTAGGGGACTGTTGCTTTTCCTTAAAAAATAGTATTTTGTCCTCTTCTTTTTAAAAGTCATTAATTTTTATTCCTTTAAAAAGAAAACCTTGAGCAGAGGATGGAAGAGGGGAAAGAAGGAGAGAGAAATAGAAAAATTTTGAAATCGTCATACAGCCTATTTAGAAATGCCCAAGGCAGCCTCATCTCTAGCCTGAGACTAGAGACATTATGCCCAGATATTCCAACCTTTTCTCCTCCCCACCCTTCTCTCCATATATGTACATATATGCACGCATATCTACACATGTGTGTACATATGTCCATGTATACAAAGGGTGATTGAAAGATACAAAGAAGGTTTAAAATTTGAAAACTTGTTATAGAAGACACAGTGCCGAGAGTGAGACGTATGTTCGAGTCAAGGGGACAGTCTGAGTGTCTAAGGAGAACAAAGGCAGTGTGTCTTTCAGTGTAATACAGTTTTAAATTTAAATATCCACCATGACTTTGGAACACCCCTCCGTAATCCACTATTTACGGTGATTTCTAGCCAATGAAACATTACCCTGTACCCTCACTTAACCGTGTGACTTCTGGCTTTTCCCGAGTCGTAATGACCGTGGGTCCATTCAGGCATCAAGGCTGCCATAAGAGCACAACTATAGACGTGAAAGAGGATTTTTAAAATTGCTTCGGAAAGTGCAAGAATGATGGGATAAGTGTGTTCGAAGGAAGGGGGAGTGTTAGGGGGGAGCGGAGGAGTTGAGACAGAGTTTCACTTTACCCAAGCAATCCTGGCAATCGTCTTCCTCCTGCAGCTCTCCCCTGTCAGATTCTGTTTGGTCAGATATCAGCATCCTGTTCTTTCCCTGCTTTCTAGACCTCTGCGGTTCATGCTCATTTTTCTATTTGTTTTTGTGTTTTGTTTTAAGGTCTTTTGTTCTGTAAGTATTTACATGATCCCCAGAGCTTAAAATACAGACACTTGCTTAAAAGTAAAGCATATAGCAGATTCTGTTTTGGAAGAAACCCTGTGAGCCTTTTCCTTTCCAAAAACCACAAGCATTGTTATTTGAGACTTTGATCTTTCTTTTGAAACATGAATTTTATGGGTACGTTTCTGAAAGTTTAACAGAGTTTTCCTTTTCTGTCTTATTTTGCACTTCTATTTATAGTTTGAAAAAGTGCCAGAGGGTATTATCCCTCCATCTACACCGAAGTTTGCATATGGAAAAGTTGCTCTGAGAAAGGTAAGAAAGACAAAATATGGGAAGCGTTGAAAGCAGAGTGGGAGTGGGGGTTGGATTTAGTCACAGGAGCTCAAGTGCAGTGCTGGGGAACGGCTTCATTATTTTTCTGCAAATCCGTGGGGTTGGTGCCATTTCTGGGGAAATGAGCGATGGAGGAGCAGTCTGTGTGCGTGCTGACGGGAGGGCACATCCATCGTGCCCAGAGTGGGCATCCTGAGGGCATTCTGGTCATCCGGCTCTGTGATCATTTATAGAAAGTGCCAGGAGGAGCCGGAGGTTTAGCTCAGCGGTGTAAGTGCCTGCTTGGCAAATGCAAGGTTGTGAGTTCGATCCCCGGCACCAAAAAAAAAAACCCAAACCAAACCAAAACAAAAAACAGAAAGTGCCCGGAGCACGAGTGGACATCACATGCTCTTCATTCTGCTGCCTAATGAGGCAAGGCTCATTTCCATAATACACACTTTCTTTTAAGCAGTTCTCCAAAACCACAAGAAGTTTGATGTTTCTACCCTAACTTGTACACCATTGATCTCAAATTCATGTCCTAACTTTTATAATCTGGTTTATTGGTAAGTGAGACATTCAGGGAAAGAGATAGAAATTAATCATAAATAAGAGGCAAGGATGTTTTATTCTGGAGTAGGAGCGAGGTGTTATTTAATAGTCAAATGCAGGGACACAAGCCAAGTTGATGTGTTTTGACTGTCCGTGTCTTCAGGGTTTCCCCTCTTACAACCCCTAACTCCTACATGTGTTCATTCACAAGAAGAAAACACACAAGCAGCTTCTTATTTCTTAAGAATTTTGACATTCTAAAATAGCATCATGAGTTTTTATCTTTAAGCAAAATGCCAAACATGATTGTATAATTTTTCCATTCAAGAAGCCCTGTGACATTATGGTTGCTTGATTGAGCTCTTGTAACATTTTCCGCCTTGTGTCAGATACCTGTGTAACATTCTACAAAGAATGCGGTCTCTGTCTGATAGGAATCTCTCTAATCAGACTTTAATCACACTTACGGAGGGAGCACCTTCCTCCTACTTACTCATTGCTACAGTTACTTAAGGAAAGGGTTGTTGGTTGGTTTTAGAGCTGTGAAGATTTATTTTTACGCAACAGAAAATAACTCCAAATGTTCAAAACAGGAACACTGCTTTTTAAAAGCTCACTTAGTATCAAAAGAACAAGCGACTTATCAGAAAGGAAAACTGTGTAAGCAACTAAATGTATATAACTAAATGTTTATAACTTAAGATGGCAAACAAACATGTAACTGGATTCAGTTTACATAGAATATAGTTATATAGGGTATAAGCTTTTATTATAAGTTATATTCCTTTAGTTGTCCAGATGGGAAAATACCCATATGAGTAACTGGCTTGATGGAATTGTAATTAAGATTTTTTTTGCCCGACACAGTGGCATATATCTGTAATCCCAGAATTCTAGGAAACTGATGCAAGAGGATCCCACGTTCAAGCCCAGCCTGGGAAACTTAGTGAGACCTTATTTCAAAAGTTAAAAAAAAAAAAAATTCCACAGCGCTACACACCAGGCACCTTTGGAAATTGTTTATAAAATTCTCACTGGGCATGGTGCAGTATGGCTATAATCCTGGCATTCTGGGAGGCTGAGGCAGGAGGATTGCTGCACGTTTAAGGCCAGCCTGAGCTGTGTAGTAAGTTCAAAGCCAGCCTGAACTACATAGACCCCATCTCCCCCACAAACAAAAGTTTTAAAAATCCCAGTTTTATGCCAGGCAGTATCTCGATTTTAGACAGATTAACTGCCATTCCTGGCTCTCATTGCCTGAGTGAGCTGCTGTGAGTCTCCCGAGGACAGTAATGCCTGCCGGCATCCCTGGGCACTTTGAGAGCTGAGCAAGGGGAAGGTGTATTATGCTCCGACTCAGGGGAAGTATTAAGACACGTGACAACAGCTAACTGTTGTTAGTGCTCTTGTTGCATTAAACAAACTCCCTGGCAGCGGAAGTCCGTAGTCCCTCGGACTGAGCACGAGGGATATTGAGCCTGTCTGCCGGTGCTAGGCAGTGGGGTGAGCACAGGACCAAGCAAATGCTAAAGACACCAGAGCATTTGAACAGACAGCTCGCTGAAGAGTAAAGTGACTAGACAAGAATTACGGCGAGGTGATAAAGGGCACATCTGAGCTTGGTGTGGTTGCATCTGGTTACTCTGCTTTCCCCATAGTTATTTCACCTGAAGATGCTGTGGAGGAATCAGCGATTGAACCTTGGTTTCCATTTATTTCAGGGCCTGTCACATGTATCCCTGAGCAGGTTCTGTTTCTAAATGAGTAGTTTGAAATTCTTTAAGCCTGCCATTGCTTGCACTTTTCATCAAGCTAGGGGGTGGTTTAGGAAGAGGACCAAGAGTTAAACCAGCACCGAGTAGACTTTGAATGAGCTCAGCTTATTTGGGGGTTTGGTCTAATCCACGAATGTGTCCGATTGATCGTTTGGGCATAAGATCACCCTCTGCTGCCCTGAGCCCTGACAGGCGACTGAGTGCTGCTCTTCTTTCTTTCAGTTAAAGACCGTGGAGGAAGCGCTGGACATCCTGTGTACCAGAGGGGCCATAAAAAGCCTTTACCCCTTGACGTTTGTCCAGGTGAAACAGGTAGGCCTTCAAGGGTAGTGCTCCACCTTGTTCTGCTGACACAACTGTGCTTTCTGCACGTCCTTGCAGAGCCTGTTGGCTGGCAAGGGAATGGTTAAATAGAGCTGGGGCAGGGGGAACCCCGGCCCTCCAGGCCTTTGAGCTGCACGGGGGCTGATCTTTCTGCGTTTTCCTCCCCTCTCTTATTATCACTCACACAGGAAGCGGCTCAACCTGCTTTAGCAGAATTTTGTAAATGTTATGAATTCAAGGCATTGGCTCACCTATCGAACTCTTACTAGACACCCATGGAGATTTTTTGTTTGTTTGTTTGTTTTACAGACCCTGGTAAAACAGGGATCACATATTACTTTCTTTTTTTTTTTAATAATTTTTTTTATTTTAAAAGGGGGTAAAATTAAACACAACAAAACAGAACAGAATGGGACATAAGAAAGCAGCCCATGGAGATTTTAATACTCGAGGAAGAAACTTTATTCTTAGCTCAGTGATATAGGGACTTTGTTTTTGGTACAATTTTTTGTACATCGTTTTTCCTATTTTTGAAGAGAACAAAGCATATCTTGTTTGTGTGTGTATATATTTTTATGTTTACTGTTCACATGCTCCCTTTTCATTTTTTAGAGTCTTTTTCCTTATTAGCTTAGCAAATTTTAGATCTAAAAAAGTGATAAGAACAAGTACTCCACAGACACCTAAATAGTACTTTTCCACCCAGATTCAGTTAACAGTTACTTCTTTTGCTTTATTTTTCTCTCCCTGTGTATATAGTCAATTGCTTTTCTTTCTTTTTTTTAAACCATGTTTACTGTCAGCACCATCCTGTATATTGGAGCCTTTTGAGAAAGGAGACATTATCCTGCGGGGCTACAATACTGTCATCAAACTTAAGAAACTTAACCGTGGTACCATCCTGTTAGCTGGGCACCTGCACTCAGGTGTCCCTAGTCATCCCAGTGACGTCCCCTTTACATTTTTTCAGTCCATTTTCCAAATTGAAATGTCTTTTTAGTCCTCATGTATCAGATACTGTTCCTGCACTTATCATTTCTGAGCGGGTCATTTTTCAAGAGTTTAGGCCATTTGTAGCCTGTCCCTCGCTAATTAGATTAAGCAAGTGTTTAGTGATGGCTTTTCCCAGGACACATCAGGGTGCCTGTGAGGTCAGTTCATTCTCTAGTTGCCATGGGATCTCAGCACCATTTTTTGAAATGGTTTTTTGTTTGTTTCTTTCTTTCTTTCTTTTTTTTTTTTTTTTTATACCAGGGATCGAACTCATGACTGCGCGCTTGCCAGGCAGGCGCTTATGCCGCTGAGCTAAATCCCTGGCCCTCATTAAAATGTTAGGTTACTCGAGCCTTTCTGATTTTCTATGGAGGTCACCTTCTAGGAGTCTAAAACATAAGGTGACACAGTAACAACATAGCAAAGTTTAGTGTATTTTGCCTCCAGCTACTATTTTCACCATAATTTTATTCTACCAACTCTATCCTGTAATTACAATGGATAACCAAGCCCCCTACACCCCATGTTCGTCACTGACATTGGGTAAGGTTCTTTCTCCAAGCGCATGCTGGCTGCGTCCCCATCTCTAAGGTGGGACTTGGCTTCACTGAGCAGAGCCGTCAAGCGCTCACAGAAGACCGGGCGCAGGCTGTGCGCAGCCTGGAGAGCACTCGGAGGCTCGAGTATGAATCCGCACAGCTATGGTGGCCTCTGCTTTCTGATCTTTGGCCCCATCAGCCCTGGCTGTTTCAGGCCTGGGGCAAGCACCTAGAGAACTTTTTCCAGCAAAACTGCAGGGGTGGCGAGGGCAGGCTGCAGGACTGGGGCAGAGCCTGCTACCTCTGCTGGCTGCCTTCCTGTCTGGTGCTGTCTACAGCTGTGTGCAGCTGGGACACCCTGCTTCCACTGCACTCCTGGAAGCCCTTTGCAGTTTTCTGCAGTCTCCGAGTGAGCATTCACCACTTTGGCTCATTTTGGTAAACAAATGAGGGTTCTGGGTAGCAGGTGCCCGTGTACTCGAAAGTCTGGGCAGGATGAGTAGGGTTCCCTATGCACAGCTGCACCCAGGGAAGTTGAGGGATGTTTTCCTCAGCTCCCCCAATCACCTTCTGCTTTGGGCCCTAGAAGTCAGGATCTTTGTCTCTATTGCATGCTAGATTCCTATTTGGATTCTCTTGTAATACTGAGGAGTTTGTCCCGGCTCACCACTGCTCATGCCCATGGCAAGCAAAAATGGGCAAAATCAGTAACTAATTCTGTGGGTGCTGAGGCTAGTTTACACCTTCCTTCAGGATTAGGGATGTCAGCCTCTAAAACTGACTTCAAATTCAGCACCAGTTACAGTCTAGCCTCTCACCTCTCTTTCTCCCTGTTGCTTCACTGTAGTTTCAGTGGAGTCTTGTTCAACATGAGAGCAGATTTAGCCCAAGAACCTGAAGAGTTTCCATGAGCAGAACCTCATTTTATGACTCTGTTGGTGTTTGTGTCTTGTTTCTTTGTTGGGCTTTCTTGATTTACTTTTCTGAGTTAACATCAGTACCTTTTGATAAGATTCCATCCCCTGAATCACTACCAGCAGATGACTAAACCCGCCAGTAGGACAGGGACTTTGGTAAGAGACCCTTCAAGGCTGCCTGCAGCTTACGGTCAGGATAGTTACGCATAGATCTGAAAGCCTAAACTGGTTCCCTTCTTGCAGACTGAGCTTTGCTGGGCATGCGGGAAGCTTATTGTTCCTTATCATTTTCAAAACATCCCTTTCATACAGATCTAGAGAAACCAAGTTCTCCTTAAATGAACAGCAAGAATGATACCTTTTTTTTACATCCTTTTCTAACCAGTATTTTGGGTTTGTGCTGTACCGAACAACACTTCCCGCAGATTGCAGCAACTCGACACGCCTCTCTTCTCTGCCCTGGAATGGAGTCCACGACCGGGCCTATGTGGCCGTAGACGGGGTAAGGGTCTGAGCAGCGTGTTTCTGCCCTGGCAGGGACGTGGAACTTACTCGCGTGGCACTTGGGGCCTTCACTCACCTCTTTGGCCTCGGGCCCCGGCCTCTTGGTATCCCTTAGCTCTGCCTCTTGCTCTCAGATGCCACCTGTGCCAGAGCCCATCTTCCTGGAACACTCCGCGTGCCCATCCCAGCTCTGAAGACTCTGCTCAAAGCCCCTCCAGCTGGGACCTCCCTGCCCAGCACCGTCCTTCTCTGCCTGGCCACACTGCCCTGTGCTCCTGAAGGGCAGCGTGCCTTTCTGGTCGTTTTGTATCTGACACTACACAAAGCTGACCTTGCCGCCTCGTCCCATGAGAGCTTGTGTTCGGAAGGATTGCTCAAGCCAGTTACAACTAAAAGACATCAGGAGCTTGATTTCATAAAGAAGTGCAGAGAGTATAAAATATCCATCCCTATCAGTGAGACAGTCATAGGAAAGGACACGTGAAATTTACGTATACAAGAAAATTTGTTCAGAAAAATTTAAATACTTTGATTATTTTGTAATCAGCAGCTTAATTTCAGTGAGGGGAATGTGTAAAACATGACACTGTATTTACAATGGGTATTTTCTCCTGTTTTATTGCCTGCTGTTTAGGAGTTACCTTAGTTGTGGTCAGTGTAATGCCAGTTTAAAAAAAAAAACTAACAACCTTTTAAAAAGTTAAGAATATGTTGCTCACAAAATACCTGTTATTTTCCTTCATTCTGTTGCATAATTTTGCGGTTAATGCATCCTATCAACCATTTTGAGGTGAAAATACTCCACCTAGCTCTGATTTTATCTTGGTCTCTGATTTGTCTCCTCTCTCCATGTTGTGGAGAAGCTGTTTCTCTGTGGCTGACTTTTGTGCTGTGAGAACATAAAGCACCTCCTCTAACAGGAATTTGCCTCCACTCTCTTTCCTTTAAAAATAAGTGAACAGTAAAACTTCCCAAGACAGCCAGACATAGTGGCACTGGCCTGTAATCCCAGCCCTGGGAGGCAGAGACAGGAGGATCACTGTGCGTTCAAGGCCAGCCTGGGCAGCATAAGCAAGTTCCAAGGCAGCCTGAACTGGACAGTGAGACCCTGCCTCCACAGAAAAACTTTCCAAAACAGTGGAAACCAGCCTCCCTGTGTCTGTTAATTTTCCAGTTTGGCAACCCATGGACTGGGGGAGCCTGGCCATCAGGGCAGGTGACAGGGACTTAGGGTATCACAGCAGTCCCTGCAGGTCTGGTCCCTGCCTGATGTGCCCTGCAGGTCTGCCTGGGCTCCAGGCAGGACAGTGACGTGAGGCTGCACACTGCCTCTTCTTGCTCAGCTTCTTAGTTCCACTCAATTCTGATTTGGCCTTGAACCCCTAGGTCCCCCAAGGAGTCCTCGAGCGAAGCCGTGTGTTCTCTCTGAACATACGAGGGAAAGCTGGAGCCAACCTGGACCTTCTGGTGGAGAACATGGGGCGTGTGAACTATGGCAGATACATCAATGATTCCAAAGTAAGATGAGCCGCGGTGGCAGGGCCGAGACGGGACTGGGGGAGCCGTATCCATTTAAAAACTCACAAATACATTCTTTCTTTTCACCTCTGTTAACCTATAAGTCCAATTTTTTTTACATATTTAAGAAGTACACTGGATGTTTCGCTGTGGGTATACATTGTGAAGCACTTTTTAAGAACACACCCGCTGCTAGGCTTGACGAGCGTCTTACAACCTAGAATATGAGTTCTGTGGAAGAATTCTTTTCCTCTGCAAGTGATGAGAAAGTTGAGCTTTGTACCCAGAGCCCCTCCTTTGTGCTTGAATTTGCTGATCCTGTAATGAAAAGTGTACTGTAATTTTCAATATATGTATAAATCCTTTACTTGCTTTGTTAGATTGATTCCCAAGTATTTCATTTTTTGGAGGCCGTTGTGAAGGCTTCTGGGTGATGACTTATACCCAGGGTCTCTGCAGTCCTGGCGCCTGAGGGACAGAGAGAACAGCATCCCAAACCCACTTCTTTCTTTTGTTCTCTCTCTGTCTTTTTGAGACAGGGTTTTGCTACGCAGTTCAGGCTGGCCTTGAACTCGCAGTGTTCCTCCTGCCACAGTCTCCCAAGTGCTGGGATTACAGGCATGCACCACCATACCTGGCAGAAAAACACTTTCTTTGGTGGGGGCAGGGGGACCAGCCATCAAACTCAGGACCTTGTGCTTGCCAGGCAGGTGCTGCGCTAACCAAGCTCTAGCCTCTGCCCTCCAAGTCCATTTCTGAGGGTTACGGTTGTCATCATGTCCTTACAGACATCAGAGTGTTCCCTCTTTATCTCGCTCAGTCCTCACAGTGGGCAAGTGGACTCCGAGGTGATCATCCCAGTGAGGCAGCTGAGCTGCTCAGGGTCACACTTATCCTGGCTCTCTGTGGGGCTGAGTCCACACCCCGCCATCTACAGTGGGGTGTCCTTTGCCTTCCCCCATGCTATTCTCCCCTTCCTCAGGCCCCATCTCCCATTCTGGAGGTACTGAGGAGCGGGAGGTTGGGGGCAGGTGCGCAAGCTGCCCTTCCCCTTCTTGTAGAAGAGAAGCTCTGGGCCTTTGGGGATGACATCCTGGCCTCTGAACGAGAGAGCATCTTTAGTTTGGAAATGCACCTCTTCCCACACGATGCGCTCAGCCTCAAGTCAGAGCTGTGTTACCTGGGTGCACAGTGCTGGTCTCATCTGCGGTGGGTGGTTTGCTGCCCCAGTTTGCTCTCCCAGGCAGCAGAGTTGGACAGAGACTCTCAAAGCCCTTTTTCTTCCCTTCCAGCTCAGCATGTTCTGTTCTGCTTTGCAGGGCTTGGTTTCTAACATGACCCTTGGCTTTCAAATCCTCACCAACTGGACGGTCTTCCCACTGGACACAGAAGTGGCCGTGCGCAACCACCTGGG
>PVJX010047654.1:0-11751 GCA_004027295.1 Dolichotis patagonum
GATGAAATAAGAAACAGAGACAAATTTAGTAATGCATGGGTGAGGGCTGGAAGGTCAATGCCTCAGGATGGGTAGAGATCAAGATACTTCAAACCAGACAGTGTTTACTGGCTGTAAACAATACAGGAGGACTAGTGGAAGATTCAAAGTCAGTAAAAAATTCAGAGGTCGATGACTCAGCAGGCAACACACAATCCTGGGATGACTCAAGAGGTCACAGGTGATCTTATGCTAAGAAGGATCTTGCCCTGGAGTGTTCTTTTTAATCTTAGTAGTTTTAGTTTAGTCTTAGTGGGTGGAAAAGGATGACCCATCCCAAAACAGTTAATGGAAAGTCACAAAAGAGTGATACCATAATCTCAAACCTCCATTTATCCGTTAGGAAACTATGCAAAATTAGTCAATTGTGAGTTTGTGGTCTCTAACAGTGATCTACCCATTCACATTAGGAAAGAAAGTGTGCCCTCCCCCTCGGAATTTCTTAATTTGGTCCAATTGACATGTGCCAGTTAACAATTCCCATGAGCAAAGGCCACACTGGCTGAGACACTGATCTTCAGATCTGCGTGAGCACAGCCGGGGCACAGAGTTTCATGAATCGTATCTTTTCCTAACTTGGTTATAAACGTTAGCCTTTTCCTCATGTATGTGCTGCAGCCTTAATTTTAGGGCTATTTTACTTATGAAAGATTAAGTGCCTGTATTATAATTATGACTAATTATAAATTAAATAAAAAGAGTAAAATAATAGCACAGAATAGTTTTGTTTTTTATATATGGTCATCAGGGCTGAAAGGAAACTCACATGTCCCGAAAGATTTCATTAGGATAGAATATTTTACACAGAAGGAAAATGGAGGATTATACTGTCTGAATTTAGTTTGAAAAGACAACTATTTTACTAGTGTCTATAGTCTTCCTTAAGATAGTAAAAAACATAATTCCAGAATAAAAGCAAAGTTCCAGGATAAAAAGCATAATTTTTAAAGTTTGAAAGATGAAAGGCCAAAAGGGAGAAATAAAGTAGACAGTAGTTTACACAAATACCTTAACATCTATCTATCTATATATATATATATATGGATTTTTCTTTTTAAATTCTAGGGGCATATGGCCATAGACATGTGCCACAGGGAACAGGCATTAGTGGTGGTTTAATGGGAGTAGATACATCTAGAAAGAAACATAAACATTAACCAGAAGCATTATGTAAAATTTTAAAACAAAATCATAAACCCAAGCCTGTTTCCTATATTTTATTGCCTAGGGAAAGTCATCATTGTTTATACAAACATGGTTTCATACAAAGGTTACAATCATTTGAAAAAATAATTTACCGATAACTTACAGAAGAGATTTTAAAAAGTGGAAGCAATGATATTTCATTACAAGGTGTAGTCATGTGTGTCATTGTAAAGTAAAAGAAGCCTCGTTCTGGTCCAGCCTGTGTCTATCAGTGGGGACTGACTGCCGAGCTCAGCCTCAGAACTAGTTGCATGTTAAATGAGGAAATCCCTCCAATTATTGCTGTTATCCATATTCTTAACATAGCTTATTAACTGCATATTTCTGGTTCAATGTCTATATTTAGTACTGTAATACTCTTTATTAAACATTTATTTCAGGGTAGTAAATGAATATGCCACTAAACAATAGTTTAGTAATGCAATTGTTCTGGTCCACTCGCCTCAATTATTTATGAACTGAATTTTTGACATCACGTATGGGATGGAAGAATCAAGGAAGCTTCAGCATGGTTAGGGCAGAAGGAAATGAAACCAGCAAAGAAGGCAAAACCTGATGTTTAAATAAAGGTGGCTAGCTTCCTTTGAAGTCTTTGTGAATGTGGCTTAGTACTGCTGGTTCAAAGCACTCATTAGCATTAAAAAGCTTTAATTAAATGTTTAGTCCCTTGCGGTGAGTACCGTACTAATTTCTAATTTTGTAGGTCATGACATGTGCATTACTGGTAGTTGAAGACAGTTTTTATTCTGTGTTCTACAAATTTCCTAATCCTCTGGCCTCAGTTTCCTTTCTCAGTCTCATTCTTACCAGTTCCTTTGCCAGTTCTTAGTTCGTGTCTACTTAACTTCATGTTCTCAGATACTCCCAAGCCTCTTTGCTGTTCTCCCTTCTGAGCTTCCAAAACATTGTTTCTGATTTTAATCACTCTCTGTCTCTGTCTCTGTCTCTGTCTCTGTCTCTGTCTCTGTGTCTGGGCTTCCACAATATTGTTTCTAATCTGTCTCTGTCTCTGTCTCTGTCTCTGTCTCCTCTGTCTCCCTCCCCACTCCAAACTCACAGAAGTCTTTTCCAGGAAGCTGAATGTGGGTTCACCGGTGTGGGGAGCTGTCACTGTGTGTGGCATCTTCTGCCACCTTGCGCTTACTCCTAGTGTGGCCTTCTGTATTGTGAATATACAATTAACGTGTAAATCCTCTGACTATAGTGCCTGCAATAAAGACCCATGGAATTTCTTTTAATAAACAGAGCAATAAATGATACTCAAGCAAAAACAAAACTATGAACCAGGGACCCAGAAATTCGCCCATTCCTTAATAATATAAAAAGATCGATTTAATATACTAATAATAAAATAACTTATAACAATTTTATCTTTAAAATTTTCATATAGTTATTGTCAAACCAGATATTTGTGTTAGTATTTATTATGTTGGAATCTTTTAAAAGCTTTCTGTGTCAAAAATTCCTTGAGCATAATTATATTAATACTCAACTATGTTTAATTCATCTAATAATCTGACCTGAAAAATCCATCAATTTCCCCCTCCCCAACAAAATGAAATCCTAAAATATCACTGAACCCATAGCTAAGCACTCTTTGGATCTCATTGTTTCAGGCCAACTGAAAATTTTATTTCTGAGACATGGCAGGCCACCCATTGTCTGTGGTATAACATTCATTACACATTCTACATGAAATCCTAGCATTCTGGTTTAGAGAGAGCTCAGCCATCATCTAATCTGGGTTGAAATTATATTTCAGTCCATCTAATCATCTACTTCAACTCTCAAGATCATTGTAGCATCCTAGTCCCATAGTGAGTATGGCTGTGTCTGTGGAACAAACATGGAAGTCTTTGTGACCATGCTAGACTTGGGCGGGAAGAGCAGATTATATTCTACCCCCTCAAAACTAATTTTCATTGTATATTATTGACAAATAAAATCATAGGTATTAAACTTGTAAAATATGTTTTGAGGTACCTATGCATTATGACATATTTACTACAATCAAGCTAATTAAAATATCTATCAGCTCACAGGTTGTTAGCATGAAAATTTATTGACATGACTCCACTCTGCTAAGTGAAACACCAGGTTATAAAACAATAAATCTGAAACTGAATATTTTTTATTTTCAAACATGCATTACTGCATGGAGATATCAAGAAATTGTCCAGGATGGTGCTGTTTTAATTAGCACCATCCTGGTGGGTATAGGACTCTGCATACATTTTTTCTTTTTTAGAGTATTTTTCACTTCCTGTAATATAAAAACAATATAATGTTATATCAAATAATATTTATTTTTTGAATGACATAATATTTATACATATTTGTGAGGTACAATATGATGTTTTATTTCATACATACACTGGGTAGTGATAAACTGATTCTACTTCTCACTCCTTCACATTCAATAAGTAAATGACTCCATTTGTTAAGGAAGCTATAAACTTCTGCTTCTTGATGTTGGTTACTATTTACTGAATTAGGCTTTGGGAGAAGTTGTTCAATCATTTTTCTCTCATTTTTTTCCAGTTCTCTAGTTGCTACTTGCTAATTAATTTGAAGGAGATGTTATTAAATCCTAAAACGGTTTTAGTGTGGGAAAACTAAGGATCAGTTTGAACTGTCTACAGTTTGGGAACATGATTACTCAAGAATAATAGTTGTGATTTTAATTATAAAAATAATCGGAAGTAAGTCAACATTCATTTCCTTTTCTTTAAGTTGTGCTGGGGATCAATTTCAGGGTTTAAGCCATCCTTTGCAGCTGCTTCACTGCTGAACTGTGGTCCTAGCCATGTTCTTACTTTCTGATTTTACTTAAGACAATTTTAATGATTTCCTTTCTACTTATAATGACACAGATTTTTGTTAGGCACTTAGAGAGGTTAAGCCTTGTGAAATATACTAAAATAGCCTTGCTACTGATTGAAAAGATGTTACAAAACTTTGATAATAATCAGTCAATGGACACACTAATAATGCATCAGAATAGTAAAATATAGTGAAAGCCACTTGTCTTCTGACTGGATGATAGAAATGGACACTAAATTATTATTGGAAGCTTAGTTCTTTACCAGGTTTGAAATTCTGGAAATCACTTCAATTCTTTGTCACTGATTTTCTTGTTGGTGAATGAAAGAAGATAATATCTTGGTGAATGAGAGCATTAATTAAAATATATGAAGTCCTTAGATTATAGGTGCTAAATGGTGGGATTTAAACATATTAACTATTATTACCAGAATCTGAAAGCAGTTTTTATTGAATGTGTATTATTAGGTGACCGATATTATAATTGCTTAATTATATTTATAAAATGTTTTTTGTACCCTTTTTGAATCAGATCTTTAAAATATTGGAGCTAAGACTTTAAATTTTTAAGAAACAGTTTGAATGATTTTTGTGTGTCTTTTATCCAAGATTTAATATACTGAAGGATAAAATTCAGCTTCAATAGAATGAACAGGATGACAGAATATCATGTCACAAGGTGATCATACCATCTGCACTTTCTACTTTTATGAGATTCTTATGCCTACAGTTTTATGGAGCCTCTCAGCACTTAGACTACTATGGTTCTTTGTATCTTCAGAAAATTATATTGGAGACAAATCTTGGGGCTAATAAATTGTACCATGGATATTTATTGTGTCACAGTATAATTAACTATTTAAACAATTGTAAAAATGGTTCTAATAGGCTAACCTATACTATGTTAAAAGTTGGAGTAGTGTCAGTTTTAAAAATAGAAACCTGTGCTAATTATTTTGTCTTTTAATTTGTGTTTCCAAGGTGTATTTTAAGTGATATATTATATACTTAACAAGCTATTCCAAGTCCTACAACTAAAATACAAACTTCTCAGTGTAATGTCTGGTAAATATCATGAAATACTGTTTTCTGAGACCTGGAAGTTATCAGTTTAGCAGAGGAATCATTTGGAATAGCTAATATCTGTTCTATCTCATGCCAAGGAAGCCTGCCTCCTTCTTGGATGGGAGGAACTCAATTGTGAGAGTTGTGCAGAACTATCCAGCATTTTATAGACCATTCCATAATGCAATCTAGAAAGCAATTATCCAAGAGCACATCTATACTTGCACAAGAAAAAACTAAACAGTTAAGATTAATGAAATTGTAAGCATTGATTAATCATTCCTTTTGGAGTCATAATTGGCTTTAATAATGAAGAAGTCTACCACCCAATTTAATAAGGGATTCCTCTCATGCTGGTTTTACTGCTATTATTATTAATTTTTGCACCTGTGATTGTTTGCTCCAGCTAACTTAGGCTTCAACTGGCTCGGAGGCAATTGTATGTCGAGGTGCTCAGCTGAATGTACAATTAGCCTATTATCCAAAGCTGCAGTGCACCAATCATATGTTAATACAGAGTTCGGGGTGATTCTCTCCTCATGCTTATCAAGCCTCAAAGGTTAGCAGGGAGTTCAGGAAGTTTCTAACACCATCCCTTTCTCTCCAATTAACTTCAGTTTTAATATATCCACGGGGATAGAGAGTATTAATTTTAGAGATACTCTAAGTGAAATGGGGTTTTCTGAAGCCAACACAGATCAAGTTCATCCTGACCTAGTTCTAGCTAAGCAGAAAGATCCACGAGGTGAAGCATCCCAGGTTTTGGTCAGCCAGGGTATTAAAACTGATTTTTGAACAGAAATGTTTTGATCTAAAAGTGATCTTTGAGGTTAGCTCAAATACTTCAGTTAAAACTGATCCTTGTAGAGCATTTACATTTAACACTCCTCATTTTACAGAAGAGTAAAAGCTCGAATTTAAAGAGAATGAATTATTCACCTGGAGTCCTTTAAAACCCACTGTCCAGATTTTTAGCCACTGCTCCTTCTAAGCTACACATTTAGCTTGGTAAGATTTATCTAAGCGGTGGAAGAATGTTTGTAAGGTGCATCTAGCTTATGAGAATATTGAAGAAAACCTTTTGGGCTTTTCTGATTCTCTGTTTAAGATTTGTACGTATTTAACATCAGAGTTCGGTATCTGTTAGGAAATCATGTGAGGAAGATCTTCTGGGTCCTCTTTAGCACTGCACGACATGAGTGGTTCCTTCTGGAAGCTTTTCTAGACCCGACATTTATTCAATATTGTGAGATTTATGATGGCTTATATGTGTTTATAGGATCATCTTGTCAAAACAGTCATTTAAGAAAATGAAAGTTAAATGTGAAAGCTGGTGGTGGGCAGGGAATGAGAAGTGACAGATCCAGGGATGAGGCCGAGGGGAAGAGGACAGAAAAGTGTGTGATTAAAGTGCAGGAAAGGTGAATGTCAGTAAAGAAAGGGAGGCATTGGAGGCTGAGGTCTATGCCAATGAGTGGTTCTTTCCCAGGGTAAGTCAGAGGCCCTGGTAGCTCTCTCATGATCTACAATAAAAGTTGTAGGCACTACAATAAAACTGTAGACAGTTCTGTGGAAATCCATGTTTTCTCTCATGCACAGAAGCTGGAGAGAATCCCGAACTTCCTAGATAGGCTTCATCTCTCACCAGAAATACGTTACACAGTTGTCTAGTGATCCCACTGTTGTGAAGAGAGACTTAAAAAGGAAGCTGTGAAGCAGGAAACAGAGTTTTGCTGGTAGGACAGCCATGAAGAGTAGCTGAGTGCTAGTGATCCAGAGAATGCTGTGACCAGGTCTGAGATTTCTGATCTCCAAGTTTGGAGAAGATGTAAAAATTTTATGCTGGTATTATGCGGAACAGAAGGTCCTCTTCAGCTTCATTCCTGTGTAGCTGCCATCTCGTGGTCCACAGGCCTTGGTTCGACAGATGAGAGATGAGAAGACAGTCACAGAATCTCTTTCCCATAGTTACCATTTTCCACTTTCAATGTCAAGCTGTGTTCAGCATCTCAGAGAAGGAAGCCTTGCTGATCACCACAAAGCACAAGAACAGTACACCAGCGATCGTTTCATCACCTACCTGGCCACAGAATACAGGTAAACAAGCTTGTGCCAGTGAATAGACAACAGTGCTCTTTACGGATCTGCTTGAATTTTCCTGGTATCCTTGTGACAGCCTATCAATCTGAGACCTCCAAGGAGCCAAAAAGTCAGGCAGAAGACCTGTGGCAGCATGGAACCAGGACAGGATGGACCCCTTAGGGAGGGTCTGAAGAACTCATTGTCATATAACACACAAAGAAGAAGAGCTTGATTTTCTTGTCCCGATCTCAGAAGGGTGTAGATGCAAAGCCAAGGTCATGTCGTGTTTCCAGAGTTGCCCCTACGAAACTGTTTATGATGTGTGCAATGGACCCCTACGCTGAGATACCTTGCTGTGTGAAGTAATTACCTCTTCCCCAGTCAGCTTCCTCATTGGACCTTGATTTATCAATAGGGATGAAATAGTCAGACATCGATTCAAATTCAAAAGTAATTTGTAAACCTAGGCAACTTCCTTAAAGTACTTTATAACACCTCTGAGTCCAACTTTCTGTATATGGAAAAATGGAATAGTAAGAGTAACTATGAATATTTAGAGTAAAGATGTATACTAAGCATTGCATAAATCAAAGATTACAAATAATAAAAGTGGTAAGCAAAATAAATATTTCAGGAAAGTCCTTTTAGAAAAATCCTCTCAGAGAACAGAAGAGACCACCTGTCACTATTTCTGAGTTCAGGACTTTCTCATGGGCTTCTTCTCTATTAAATCTATTCCCATCCTGCTAACTTTATTCAGCATTATATAGTAGAAAGTGTGGTTGATGTATTTTAATATAAATCTGCTGAATTTGTCTCCAAACCATTCATTTTCCTCTTGAATGAAACATGCACTCCTTACCTGTGCCATATTCTGTTCTTCCTCAGGGACTCACACACTTTGTTCTCTAATTTGCCCCCTCCCACAACTTTCCCAACAAACCCCCAAAGTTTAGTCACCTCTTCTCATCCTTTATAGCTCAATGGATTATCACTTATGCAAGGGAGTATTGCCTGCATTTCCAGAGCAGGCCTCTCTATTGTATGATTTTTGAGGATTTCTTTCTTCTTTTCTTATATCAATTGTTTTTAACATATATTAATGCAACACTATCATATTTCCATACATGCATACAGAGTATTGATAACATTCATACCCTTCCCTCTTTTTTTCCCACTTCTCTCCAAATCTGTCACTTTTCCCAAGTCCTGACATCACTCTTTTACCTTCCAGTTGACTCTTTCCCCCTAGTTTCCTCTTGAGCTCAAACATGTGATTTTTTTCTTTATCTGCCCTCTAGTGTCATCCATTTCCCTGTAAATAATTGAATAAATGACATTAAGCATTTTTTCTATGTATTTGTGGACCATTTCTATTTCTCTATTTGAAGAGGTTAGTGAGGTCGTTTTCCCAGTTTTAACTTGGATGAGTTGCTTTTGAGTTACTTACATGTTCTGGACTAGTTTTAACTGGTCTAAATCAGAGGGACTGTCAAATGAACATGGACCTAATTCTGCTCTATAAATTTAGGAGGGATCCATTTACTCAGCACACTGCAGGGCACGTAGTACAAAGGAGATTCTCAGTAAGTTACTCATTGAATAAAAGGAGAACAGAAGGACCAAGTTATTCTGAATCCCACTTCTGTGAATTTCAAACTGTTGTTCCCATGATAACATCGTCCATTATCTTAATGCTGACTTTCCTTCAAGCAGAATTTAGAACACAGTCTACCAATAATCTACTTGTAAATATAGTCCCAAGTAGTAACTATGAGAATGTAAGAGCATTAAAAGGACAGGTGGTAAAGCCGTAAAAATAGTGCCTCATCAGTCTGGCCATTGCTACAAGGACTGGTATTCACATACTAAGATCGATTCAGAAATGTGAAATGTAGCTCAGAACTGTGGAACCTGGGAACACTAAGAGAGCATTTGACTATTGGCTTTTGAGTCTAGTTAATCAAGTTTGGTTCCACAGGTGGTAACTCTTCCGTGCTTTAGTGATACTTAGGAAAGGGTGTTGGTTCCTTAGCACGAAGGGATCATAACACAGGACCTGGGAAGCCTCAGAGAAGGAAGGGAGGAGTTGTGTGAAGCAAAAGTAAAGTTGTTGCTCATTAAATCACAGCTGCATGAAGCGACCACGTCTGTGTGGAACTGGTCACTGTGTGATGTAGGAGCAAGGTTGAAGACTCAGTGTTGAGCCACATGAACTTTCTTCATACAGAGCCCGGTTCAGTCTTTGTCAAGTTAAGTGTGCACAACCTCTGATGATTAATGTGTGTATTTAATCCATCAGTTGTTCTCTATCTCAAGACAGTATATTCTGAGATGGTTATGAACAATCATTTCACGTGAGGAAAAGACGTAAGTCTAGTGTAAGATAGATGGTACTGTTTGATTTTGCCTGTCATCAACATGGCATGAAAAGAAATCAGTTCAACATAATTTATTGTTCACAAAGAATTTTGTTTCGTGTACAACTCCTTGAATTATTATATTAGGTCAAAATGTTGGAGAATTGGTGTATAATTTTATTTCCTCTTGATACTTTCATATTGAAGTAAATTTTGTGAAGATAACTTTTGCTTGGAGATTTGAGAAGAGTCCGCTCTTTTTTTTCTCCCTACATAAATACTACAAATCAGAACATTTAACTTATGAATGTTTCCCTGACAAAAGAAAAGCTCTATAGTCTTAAGAAATATGGATGCAAGGTTACTTGTGTGGCACGTTTGTGTAATAATTTTCTTTTCCTTGGTAAATTGAAAAAAGTGCATTAAACTATGAAAATCAGTAACAATGTGAAAGGAAAATCATCCCAATTGTTCTTATCCAAAATGTATGCCTATTACGATGTTCTTGGAATGGTATGGTAAAAAGCAATAATTTCGTTTTAAAAATTATTGGCCAAATGGCATGCTTTTAGACAGGAAGATGCATCTCTTCTATACCATATTTTAAGTTTTCTAAAAGTTCAAATTTTCCAAGTTTTTAGACCTAATTTGTATTATACATATGATTTAAAACTGTATCTGGAATGGGCTAAGGGACGTCATAGCCAGTGGGTTTAGTGCCATTTTTAAAGCGAAAAAGATTATTGGTTCTCTTATAAACTCTTTCATAAGACCAAACATCTTTTTATTTTTCTATACATTGTACTTTAGGTATTTTTCTTTAACTATTGAATTAGAATTATTTATAAAATTTTAGATTATGCTTCATTCCTTAGTTATGTTTCCTAGCATACATTTTTGTATAAATTCAGTTTTGCACATTTATAGTTAGTTAGGGAACAGAATATTGCAGATTTCTGTAGTAACCCCCTTCCCAACCACATACGCATGCTCTTAAAAAAACTGAAGTCAAGGGCTGACCAGTAAGAAACTTGTAATATTAAACAATGTACCAGACACTCAGAAATTAAGGGGTAGACTTCAACCCCTTAATTGAACCCCTTGTTGAAATTGACGGGATTAAATATTATCTCTGATTAGAAAAAGATATTTGGCATTGTCACAGTGACAGTTCTCTGCTCCGCTGTGAAAGTGTAACAGGCGTTGTCATTTTGTGGCTACACATTCACATTAACATATGAATTTCAGTAGCTTAATAGCTCTTTCCAGTGGATAACACGGAGCTCTCAGGCTTCTCCTAGCTTCCCTTTTCTCTTTAATGTCTCGAGTCATCACAAAGGCATTGCACCTGTGATGACTAAGGTGCTTATTAGTGTGTATTTCTTGATCACTTCTACTCTGTAGCTCCAAAGCCTCAGTACTTACCCTTTTATTTTACTAGGCCGGATACAGATCTCCTTCGGTGTCGCACACTTTTAGATGAGCTTTAGGATAAACTTCCAATAGCTTAAATAATGGGTGTGCTAGAAGGTGAGGAGAGAAGAAATATTGGAAGAAATGACCGAAAAAAATGTCCCCAAGTGTATTGAATAAAACTAACCCATTGCTCTAAACATGCTTATAAATCCTAACAGATTTGAAGATGATATCAAGATGCATCATAATAGAACATCATAAAGCCAATGATAAAGAGAAAAAAATCTAAAATTAGCCCAGAAAAAGACATGCTATACAGAGACAACTATATAACATATAAGGATAATAACATATTAATTATCAGAAAAGAGGCAATTGAGGATGTAGTGAATCAATACTTTCATAAAACTGAGAAAAAGAGGAACTGTGGAACCTACAATACAGACCTCATAAAACACCTTGCAAAAAAGAAAGTAAAATTAAGTACTGTTTAGGCATAAAGCTGAAAAACAATTATCAACAGTCTCACACTGCTAGAAATGTACAAGGAAGCGCTTCAGACAAAACAAGAAAGATGATGCCAGATAGAAATACAAAGCTAATGGCCCTGAAGCAAGGCCAGCAGATTGCTTGTAGCTGCTGGTTTCAAACAGGAGCCTAAAGAGAATTCTTCCTGTGGTCTGTTGGCCATTTCAGAACTTTGGAAATGGAATGGTCAATTCATCAGAAAGAAATAGCAGGTGAGTATGGCGGACTTTGG
>PVJX010047655.1:0-11800 GCA_004027295.1 Dolichotis patagonum
TTGATTTTTTAATTTCAATTGACTGTGCTCAATTATTGCTTGATGTTTGAGATTATAGGGTATCTTTGCAACATGCTTCATATTTCAGTTACCTGGAAAATTTTGAACAAGTTTACTCATATAAGTAGGACAAATATCAGGTTTTATTGTTTATGACACCACTAAACTAACAAAGACTGATACACAATGTTGCATGACATGCTTACTATGTTTTCCTGAATAACAGGTAGCATGGAAGGTATCTATATAGGCATGAATATATTTAAGCTTGTAAAAAGAGGATAGATGGATATTATTCACTATGCATAATTGGTTAGCCATAAAAACTGTGATTACAGCTCTGTTGAGGAATAGGCCCAGGAATAATTTGACAATCAGGACATGATAACACAAGTTGTCCATCTTGCATTATGTAATTTTAGTTTTATGTAGTAGAGATTTAGAAATATAGTGAAAAATTTTATGGGATTGTCTCTATTTATTAAAAATGGAAACTAGATTGATAAGAGCATCCATATTATAATTACTGAATGACAACGAACTTGGGAGATGAGAATAGGACATAATATGATCAGTGAGGAGTGGAGCAGGTTTACTGACTTTAGCCTTTAGTGATTTTTTTGGGGGGTACTGGGGATTGAAATCAGGACCTCATGCTTGCCAGGCAGATGCTTATGCCACGGAGCTAAATCCTCCATCCAGCCTTTAGAAATTTTAAAATTATTCTTAATAATGTGGGCTTGAGGAGATGACATTGCATCTGTTGTTTCACTAGTGTTAATGAAATCTTTAACTTTTGTTGCATACAAGTACCAATGACCTTTACCACAAACCCAGTTGTAGCTATTTTTTGTTTAACCAAGGGCACAATAAGTGTTAGTGTCTATCAAGTTCAACATAAGGCAGCAGCAGTGACTGAGGGGAGCCTAAACTTATCAAAGCTAGGGAAGTGGGCCTCAACAAGCAAGTAGGTGTCCATGATTGCTTCTTTACTACAGTAACATTGGTCCTTATATCCACCAATCCAGTAAGAGCTTTTATATTTAACTTATCAGTATCTGTAGTTTTATGAACTACCCTAGGAAAAATGAAGTTTATTACTTAAAGGCTCATTTGTAACAGGCTTAGGCACAGGGTTAAGGGCAGCAGTGGTAATTTCACTGTGCATTATACTTGGTTTTTCTTCTCCCAATAAATGAATGTGAGAAGCCATGGGTAAATCTAATTGCACACTCTGAAGGACCAGTGAAACAAGGGACACAGAGAGATTGTTGATTGTCAGATTAGGACTGATTTGAAATGACTTAATTGGTTCTGAATTATTGGAGTATGGCCTGAGGGGTTTCTTATTTCTATTTAAGTCCTTCCTTAGGGCACATGGTTTGTTTTTCTTCAAGAGTGTGCTATTTCATTGAAAAGGGACACAGACTAGGTGCAACCTGAGCTTTCAATGGGTCTGGTGCCCTTAGATATGCTGCACAGTGCCAGCTAGTGCCAGATATAATTGAAACACTTAACCAGATGGAATTTATTGTTAAGGTTTTGGGATATAGCCTGTGCCATGAGTGGAGAGGGATGGGTAGTGGATCCAAAATTTTGGCATGCATGGAAATGAACAGTGTGAACTACTAAGACTAGTGCTTGTTACTAGTCATCATTGGCATTTTCATATGCTAACTTGTAAGTAAGCATTTTAGTTGTAGTTTTATGAGAGATGTCTGTTAATAATTTCTTATAATCTTTCTACAAATTAGGTATAAGTTTTTATGGAATCTTGTAGTATTTTGGTAAAGGGTTTATTAAGTGTATGGTCTCTTTGACAGAAATTCATGTATGGTGTATTAATGATTTTGATTGCACAGAAAGAAGAGGCAGGAAACTGGGGTCTGACTGTAGTGATTGTGGTAAGGGGGCAAAGAGCTGTGGGAAAAAAACAGTAGCAAAGGAAATGTTATCTTCAGAGCTGGCAAATGAAGCTGAGTGTGTGAATAAATTGGGAAGGTTTTGCATTTCTTTATTAACACCTTGAAAAAATGAATTCATTTGATTATCTCCATTTTTTAAAACAGGCTTTGTTCATTGCCAGCAGCCCATGAAGAGGCACCTTACCGTGGTGATCTGATTCTTTTCTTATGTTTACCTCAGATCTCTTTTCAATTTTGTTGGCTTCAGTCATCATCATTTTGCCAGCATAGTTGCAGTATTTAGTGACAGAACACTGTGGCCTGCCTTATTTTGTTGTAAGAAAATAGAACAATCTGGATTAGTTTGAAGATGACTACAGTTTTAGGGAAGACTTTTTTCTTTTGAGATTTAGCTTCATGAAAGATTTTACCTATGCTATCCCAAATTATAATATCAAAAATACTAGCTTTGGGAAAATAAGAATAGAGCAGAGCTATCTGATGAAGCCATCCAAAAACTTGTTTGGGTGGGACATTAATGTTTGTATCACTTAATAGCTTTATAATCAGTAGGCTGAAATCTTTTTGTTCTGTTGATAATGAATATGTTTGGTCTACATTACCCTTGATGATTAGAATATAATTACCACTTGTATCTGAGCAATATATTTAGGAAAATGCTCTCCTTACCTTAAAATTTGTCACACAAGATGCAGTGTGTTATCATCACCTGAAAAACAGTCCATGTGTTTTGAAGGTCATGCATACCAGCCAAATTCTTCACCAAATATTGTAATTTCAATATTGTATATTGTAATCACTTAAAATATTGTAATCCAAATGTTATAATCCCTTTACCATTCACCTCACAGTCCAGAAAGTTATATTTGTAATTCCATTGATATGTTATTAGAATTCCAGAGAATTTATTCCAATCTACCACCACCAGTACAACCCATGGTGAGAATAAAAGCACTAAGACATACTTATAGTTATGGGCTACCAATGGGTCCTGAGGCCAGTGCAGGTGAGGACACAGGGATTATGGGAACCAATCCAAATCATCAGCAAGAATTTATTATCTCATGAAGAAAGGAGTGACTTGAGGGTGGGTATGGCAGGAAATATGTGAAAAATGTGAGCTGAGCTAGCCAGATGGTGAGAAATGCACCTCTGCAAAGTACCGAGAGAATGTCATGCAGAAAGACCAACCTGCATATGTCATTTAGAGTAGTATATGAATGAAATTAGGAGGTTGTTACTTCAGTTTCTGATATGTAAACTTTTGTTGCCTGGGAAGTTGTATCCTCTTGTTTTGACACTTATACCCAGTAGATATTCCTAGTGCAATTTGGCTTTGCCATCCTGCTATACTCAACCATTGGCAGGCAAAATAATGTAAGGAAACATTAAATTGTAAGGATTATGTATTGGTACCTTAACTAGCCTTATTTGTGTTGCTTAGAGTCAATTGAAGGGAGAAGAAAATAACATAGCCAGTTCTGTGCATATCCGTTTGGTGTAACTAATGCTGAAGCAATTGTTCTGCATTCAAGGGGAGTCACCTAAGTCATCTCCTACACCCATCAGCTAAGCAGAATCAATTACAGATTTTTCTCATCAATGTGTGCTCTAGACATTGTGTTCCTCCTCTGCTGATAAACTTCATGCTTAGCAATTCTGGATAAACTAGGGTTGCATACATTCTGCAACATACTACCCTTCCATTTCTGTACCATGACAAAAAATTTCTGATTTTTTTTATTTTAAAGAGAATAAAACAAAATAGAACAAAGCAAATTGGAACAGAACAATGCAAGCAACTCAGAATTTCAAAACAAGACAATAAGGAATCAATAATAACTACCATAATGTCTCTTGTTTTCTTTGAGATAGCTACTTAAATCTTCACATACAATAAAATCAAACAAAACAAAATAGGAAAAAAATTATCAAAACAAAAGAATGAATGTATTATGGAATTTCAAAACAAGACAATGGAAAGCCTCCAATGGTTACCATATTGTCTCTTGTTTTCTTCAAGACACCTATCCATACATTCACACATAATAAAATCAAAATAGAAACAGACTAAAACCAATCAAAATAAAGAATGGAATCATTACAGGACTTCAAAACAAGATAACAGGAAATGAAAAATGGATACTATATTGTCTCTTGTTTTCTTCAAAATAGTTGCCATACTATCACACATAATATAATAAAATAAAATAAAATAAAATAAAACAAAACAGAATAAAGCCAGTCTAAATAAATAATTAAAGCATTATATGATTTCAAAACAAGATGACAAGAAATCAACAATAGTTACCATAATGTCTTACTTTTTTTCCAAAATAGCTGTCCATACCTTCACACGTATTAAAATCAAACAAAACAAAACACAATAAAACCATTCAAAACAAAATAATGAAAACATTATAGGACTTCAAAACAAGATAATAGGAAAGCAAGAATGGTTGCCATCACACATATCATTATCTTCAAAATAGATGTCCAGACCATCACACATAGTAAAATCTAACAATACGAGACAGAACAAAATCAAGCCTAACAAAATCCCAAGTTGTTTGCCCTTCCATGGTGTAGGATAATAGGAGAGACACCTGATGAAAACATCATTTTAACTTAAACACTTTCTTCTTATTTTTTTTATTTTAAAGAGGGTAAAACTAAACATAGCAAAACAGAAACAAGCCAATCAGAAGAACACAACATAAGTGACAGAGATTTCAAATCAAGACAACAGGAGATCTACACCGGCTACCATAATGTCTCTTGCTTTCTTCTAAATAGTTGTCCATACCTTCACATATAATCAATTCATACAGAACAAGATAGTATTAAAATGATCAGAACAGAGTGATGAAGGCATTATAGGCCTTCAAAACCAGACAATAGGGAAAGCAACAATGGCTGCCATAATGTCTCTCATTCTCTTCAAAATAGCTGTCCATATGTTGATGCATGTTGAAATTAAACAATACAAAAGAGAGTAAAATCACTCTGAACAAAGAATAATGGCATTACTGGATTTCACAGCATGACAAGACAGGATTAGCAATGGATAACATAATGTTTCTTTTTCTTCAAAGTAGCTATTCATTCAATCATTCATTATATAATCATTTCCTCATAAACTGTTTAGGAGAAGTTCTACACATGTATAAGTCTCTACATGCATACCTATCCTTTCTGTATTAGAGGGAAAAAGAAAACAAAACAAAATAAGTTACTAGGAAAACACAAAATAAAAAAGACAAACAAATAACAGTAGTGAAGAGCCCAAAACACTGACAATATAGGCCTTCAAAACAAGGTGATAGGAGCATAATTAGGGTTGGTGTTTAACATAATGATCTTCAAGATTTCCTCAGATCACCATACACTAACATGCACAATTGTTACAATCCGATGAATTTTAACTGTCTTATTTCAAAACCTTATAGAATTTGTAGCATAATCATGTTAGCTATCTTGTGTGTTTATATAATTTTAGATATTTTTTCTCTTTCTTCCTTTCTCTTTTTCCTCCTTTTTCCCAAGATGTTAATTTTCCCCTTTAAGCAGATTCTTTATTTACAATTTTATTTAAAGAGAAAAAAAAACAAAGTAGAAAAAAGGGAAATAATAATACAGAACTACAAAAAAAATCACTAAGAAATCACTAGTTGATAAATTATATACTGTCATCTTAGAAATAGTTTTTCAAGTTACAAAATTAAAGCATACAAAGTGGAAATTCAAACAGCAAGACTGCAAACAGTTCTTCTGAACAATCCAACAGAAACTTAGAAATATGTTCATCTATCCTAAACATTTATACATACATGCATTTATATCCTTTAGAGCACTTTCTTTTCCTTGCTTTTGTTCAATAGCAATTACATATTTTGGGTTTTATAACTCCTACAGTTCTTATAACATTTTATACTAGAGACACAATGTGAAATTTATAAATATGATTCTTCTTTATTTCACTTATGAGGATAGTCTCAAGTTGCCTCCATTTCAATATGAAGGCCTCAAGATCATCTTTTATTTTACAGATGAGTAATATTCCATTGTATAAAAATACCATATCTTTTTCATCCACTCTGTGGTTCATGGCCATTTTGGTTGTTTCCAAGATTTAGCTATTACAAATTGTGCTGCTATGAACATGGGTGCACATATATCATTATGACATGACCTTTTCAGTTTTTCCGGGAAAACACCCAGGAGAGGAATAGCTGAGTTGAATGGAACATCCAATTCTAGTTTCCTGAGAAATATCCATATTGATTTCCATACTGGTTGCAGCAGTCTACACTCCCACCAACAGTGGAGCAGTGTTCCTTTTTCCCTGCAGAATCACCAACATTTATTAACACTTGTTTTCTTTTTTTAAAAAATTTTTAAAAATTTTTATTTTAAAGAGAAAAAAGACAGAATAAAGGGTAGCAACAATATAGAATTCCAAGGAAAAAGGAAAAGAAGAAGAACAACAACAAAAAAAACTAAGAAATTATTACTTGACAAATTACATACTGACTTCTTGGAAATAGTTGTTCAAATTACACAGTTAAAGCATGTAAAGTAGACATTCAAACAGTGAGACTGTTAACAGTTCTGCTCCACAATCTGACAAAAACAGAAATATAGTCATCCATGTTACCCACTCAAATATGCATGCAATTATATCAAAAGGGTAAAATGAAACACAACAAAAAAACAAAGCAGATCACAAGAAAGCAATGTAAGAGACATAAATTTGAAAGCTAGACAATTGCAGATATTCACTCTCTATCATATTGACTCTTGTTTTTTTCCAAATAGTTGTTCATATTTTCACATACAGGGAATTCACATGAGACAACATACTATGGAATTGATCTGAGCAGGACACGGAAGGCATTTCAGGTCTTCAAGACCAGACAATAATGAAGCCAAGAATGGCTGTCATAGTGTCTCTCATTCTCTTCAAACCAGCTGTCCATACCTTCATGTGTGTTGAACTTAAAGAAAACAAAGCAAGCTAAAATTACTTGAACAAAGAATGATAGTTTTGCTGGATTTCACATCATGACATGGTGGAATCAACACTGGGTACTGTGGTGTCTCTTTTTCTTCAAAGTAGTTGTTCACTTCAACATGTGTTATATAGTTGGTTCTCGTAAACTGTTTATAAGCTCTACACATGCATGAGTCTCTGCATGTATATCTATCCTTTCTGTATTATAGGGAAAAACAAAACAAAGCAAGGCAAAACAAATCGATTCCTAGAAAAGCATGAAGCAAAAAGTCATATAAAACCACAATACAAAGTGATCTACAATGGTTACCATGGTGTCTAGGCAGTGTATAACAACATTAATAAAAACAAAGCATTGGAGACATTATAAGACTTCAAAAGCAAGTAATAATCAAACCAGACTGGGTATCTTAGTGAATCCTGTCATTTTCAGTGTAGTTGCCTATACTCATAGACTTGATGCTATCAATCATAACAGATTTAAATAAAATCAGTCAATACAAGATAGCAATCTAACAAACTAGAGTCATAATAGGACAGTATAAGTTATACAGGGCTTCAGATTAAGTTGATAGGAAATTAAGGATGATTACCATAAAATGTCCTGTTAATTTTGGGAGAGCTCACCATGTCTTCAAGTCTAGTATAAGTAGACAAACTGAAACAGCATGTAATCCATCCAAGCAAAGTGATGAAAAGAATGTATATATTAAATCTTGTTACCCTATTAACAATATCCTCTGCTTCATTTTTAAGATAATTCCTCCCTTTCACTCCCATAGGGTGCACTGGTTATTTTGGGTCCCACTGCCTCCCTATATAGAGCATCTCAGTGGACCCTATCTCCAGATCTACACTGCCTGTGTTTCTCTCTGTTAATATTTCAAGGCCATCTATGCTAGAGATTACAGCCAATCTTTTCTGCCTTATTTCTGCTATTCTGTTTTTCTGCCATTGGTAGTCTATTTTTCTCTTCCTCTCCACTGTCTTCCCTATTCACTAAGGCCTCTCGGGCACTGTTCCTGAAATGCTCATATTATTTTTCTCTCTCTCTAAAATGTCCTTCAGTATTTTTTGTAGGGTTGGATTCGTGGTCACAAATTCTCCCAGTTCCTCTTTGTCATGGAAGCATCTTGCTTCTCCATTAATTTCTAGAGAGAGTTTTGCAGGATGCATCAATCTGGGCTGGAGGTTGTTCTCCTTCAGGGTTCACTCCAAGCTCTTCTTGACTTGATGGTCTGTGTTGAGAAGTCTGCCATGATTTTGATGGGTTTTCCTTTATAGGTGATCTGTTTCTTTTCTCTGATGGCTTTTCATAGTCTGTTGCTATAGTGAATTTCTGGGATCTTGATTATTATGTGTCTAGGTGTAGCTCTGTTTTGGTTGTAGGTGGCTGGAGTTCTGTATGCTTCATACATCTGCATAACATTTACATTTTCTATGTTTTGGAAGTTTTTCTTAATAATTTCTGTGAATAGCCTTTGCAATTCCTCTGTTTTGACTGTGCTTCTTCATTCACATGCTTTATTCTTAAGTTATAGATCCTCTTGTCATCTTCTAGTCTTTGTATGGTTACTGCCTGCTCCCTTGTTATTTTTAAGAGACCTTCCCTTTCATGATCACACATTGCAAGGCTGTTTTTAATTTTTTATAGTCTATGTTTGGTTTCTTTCAAGCAGTTTTGCCAGCTTTCTATGGAGTCTTCAGTTTCCTGATAATCTCTTTGCATCTGCTTCATGAATTCTAGGGGTTTTTTTAATGTTCCTCTTTGAATGCTTCTCTCCCTCTGTGTTCCTCCATTCTTCTGTCTGTGTCTTCTTGAGAGGTGCCCAACCTTTCTTTTATTAATCTACTTATCTCTTGTTTAATTTGAATTAATATTTCAGTTTTGACCTCTTTTATTAGGTCCTGAAGATACCTCTTTATGTCCGCTGATGCTGCATTTGATGTTGCATGTTTGCTGCCCTCAATTTCTTTTGTATTTACCTCTCCCGGATCAGTATTCTCAGGGTTGGGGGCTGGGACTTTTTACTTATTTCTCTCATCATGTTTTTGGTTCCTTCCATACAAGTATATAGTGTAATTCCCAGCCCCTTTTCTTGTTGGTTAAGGTTCCTCTGGAGCATGCAGGCTAGGGGCTTCTGCCCTCTTCATTCTGCATGTATTGATTCCAGTCCCTGAGAACTGCTGGGCTCCCCCAACCTCTGACCTCAGCATGGCTGCAGTTAATTCACGGTGCCTCTGGGTGTGTCACATGCAGGTTGGTTCTGGTTGAATCGTGCTCAGGGTGGTTCAACTCCACACTCTGGGCTTCTCAAACCAGTCACATCAGCGTGGTTCAGTCAGTCAGGTCAATCTTGGGAAGGAATTCAGGGGACTTTGCTAGAGTGCCATGCTCATCGATCTTAGCTTCTGTAATGGTAGCCCTGGGACCTCATATTTGAGCAGTTTTTTTTTCACTTTAGTTTCTTCCTGGGTTGAGAGACTCCATCTCCCTTTTTGGGTCTCTCCAGGGTGTTCTATTCTGTCATTTGAGGTTTCTCTCTCAGAGAGGATACCTATCCTGCTACCTACCAGTGTGCCATCTTTGGAAACTTCCATCAGTTGCTTTCTTGATGGCAGCTATTGTTTCTGGAGTGAGATGAAATGTCAATGCTGTTTTAATTTGTACTTCTTAAATGACCAGTGCTGATGAACATTTCTTCATGTATTTATTTGCCATTTGTATATCTTCATCTGAGAAATGTTTGTTCATCTTAGAGGCCCATTTGTGGAGAGGGTCTTTGAATTTGGGGGCATTGATACTTTTCAATTCTTTATATGTTCTGGTTATAAGTTCTTGTCTGAGGGGTTGTTGGCTAAAATTCTTTCCCATTCTGTGGGTTATCATTTCACTCTGTTGATGATTTCTTTTGAAGTGCAGAAAATTTTCAATAATATGAAATCCCAATTGTTGATTCTTTGAAGTGTTTTCCGTGCAGTTTGCATTTTTTCATGAGTTCTCTGTCTACCCCTATGTCTCCAAGACTTCTACCTATTTTGTCTTCCAGTAGATTTAGTGTTTCTCTTTTAATATTTAGATCTTTGATCAATTTAGACCTTAGTTTTGTGGATGGTGATGTGTATGAGTCTAGTTTCAGTCATCTGCATGTTGAAAGCCAATTTTAACAACATCATTTATTAAAGAGGCTATCTTTCTTCCATTGAACACATTTAAGCCCTTTGTCAAACATCAGCTGGCTGAATGTCTTTGTAGCTGTGTTTACCTCTTCTAGTCTGTTCCATTGACCCTCGGGTTTCTTTGCCAGTACCATGCTGAATTTATCACTGTGGCTTTGTAGCATAGTTTCAAGTCAGGAACTGAGATACCTCCTGCCTTGCCTTTATTGCCCAGAACTGCCTTTGATATTCTAGTTTTCTTCTGTTTCCAAAAGTATTTTGGGAGCAATTTCTCTAGATCTATGAGGTATGTCAATGGTATTTTTATTGGGATTGTATTAAATCTGTATAAGAGTTTTAGGATTATGGTCATTTTCACAATGTTGGTTCTTCCTAGCCAAGAGCAAGGGAAATTTTTCCATTTTCTAATATCCTCTTCAATCTCCTTTTTTAGCATAGCATAATTTTCAGCATATAGGTCTTTTATATTCTTGGTTAGGTTGATAAGTATTTCATTTTTTTAGATGCTATTGTGAAAGATGATATTTCCATAATTTCTCTCTCAGCAAGTTTTTTGTTTGTGTACAGGAATGCTATTGATTTTTGAGCATTGACTTTGTATCCAGCACACTGCTGAATTTGTTAATTATCTCTAGTAGTCTGTTAATTGAGTTTGTTGGGTCTTCTATATAGAGTATCATGTCATCTTCTAATAGTGATAATTTAACTTCTTCCTTTCCTATCTTTATTCCATTATTTCTCTCTTGGCTGATTGCCCTGGCTAGTAAAAATCAATATAGTTAAGCAGATTCTTATCCTGTTACTGTATTTATTGAGTTTTTTTGTATCTTATGTACTCTTACCATTTCTTACACTAATGAGACTATATTGTGTTTACACATGTGAGTTTGATTTATTTCACTTATGATTTTCATCTCAAGTTGAATCCATTTACTTATAATTACCTGAATGTGATCATTTTTTATAGCTGAGTGCTACTCCATTGTATAAAAATGCCACATCATTTTTTTTCCATTCCTAAGTTGATGGGCATTTACATTGTTTCTAAGATCTGGATATTACAAATTGCACTCCTATAAACATGGGGACTTATATAACACTGTGATATGATGTTTTCAGTTTTTCTGGGAATATGCCCAGAAGTGGAGTATCTGTGTCAAATGGGACTTCCAATTATAGCTTTTTGAGGAAGCTCCAGTCTGATCTCCACAGTGGTTTCACCAATCTGCACTCCCACCAACAGTGCAAGAAGAGTTCCTGTTTCTACACATCCAGGGTGTTATTTGTGGTTTTCTTGTTATTTGTGGTTTGTTATTTGTGGTTTTCTTGAATTTGTTATTTGTGGTTTTCTTGATCCTGGCCATTCTTTCTGCAGTGAGATAGAACCTCAGTGTGGTTTTAATTTGCATTTCTCTCATGACTAATGATGATGAACACTGTTTCATGTATTTATTTGCCATTTGTATTTCTTCATCTGAGAACTGTATGTTCATCTCAGGTGCCAATTTTAAGCCTGGGTCTTTGAATTTCGGGGCTCTGATATTTTTTAATCCTTTGTATGTTCTAGACAGAAGTCCTTTGTCTGAGGGAGAGTTCACTAAGATTTTTTTTCTCAATTTGTGGGTTTTCTGATCACTGTGCTGGAGATTTCTTTCAACATGCAGAAACTCTTTAATAGGAC
>PVJX010047656.1:0-11790 GCA_004027295.1 Dolichotis patagonum
CAGGGCCCCTGCATGCCAGGAGGCATGACCAGGGCTCACTGGGGAGCACATACTCCACGGGTCTTCCCTCCTGTGGCAGGATCTGCCTGCAGCGCCCCACACCAGAGCTTTGCCAGTCCGTGACACAAACTGGCCAGGACAGTGTGAAGCCAACATGTTCCAGTTTATTTTGATGTTCACATCTTTCACCAAAATACTATAAAAAAAATCTTAACTATAAAAAATTATTAAAATGCTCAGTGCAGTGTTATTTATCATTACCCAAACTTTAAATATCCAACGTTATAGGAAGGACTAAGGAAACTCAGGTAGCTCAACCCACAAAAGAAAGCATGAACAAAGCTCACGTACCAGCACAGGACACAGTTCACAGGAACAACAGGAAATGCACGTGCCCTCATGAAAAAGCTAAGAAAATGCACTAAACAACCACAGTGGTTGCAGTGGAGTGATTTTCTTCCTTTTTTGCTGAACAAACTTTTCTTTAGATGTTAACAGCACAACAACACACGGGATTGGATTCTGCCAGCTCGGCCAGGACGGACAATGCGACAGTCTCAGGCCTGGCGCCTGCCAACTGCTTGCTAGGCCACTTGTGTGACAGCAGCCACAGTGTGTGCATCCTGCCCTCCTCTAGGAAAGGACAGCAGAGTCAGCGCCCTCAGGTGAAGGATAATAGAACAGGGAGGGCACAGCTCTAGCACCCAGCCTGGGGCGGATTTCCTCCTTCCTTTGTCCGGACAGCGAGTGGTAGGTGGTCTAGGGCAGGGTCGGGCCTGGCCTCCACTCACCTGCTCTAGGGCTGAGCACCGAGCAGCTGATCAGACACCGGTCTTTCAGGCGCAGCATCTGCCGACAGGTCCTGAGCTCCTGACCACACACGGGCCTGTCCTGCTGTCCACTGGTTCCAGCCAGGTCCTTCAGGTTCCACCTTTCTGCCAAGCCCCCAGTGAGGTCCACCAGGGCGTCAGCCACCTGTCCTGCCCACAGGTGTTCGTAGGACCCGTGTACCCTAGGGTGTTACAAGCACAAGATGGTGAGCTGCGCCTACTCCAGCTTGGCTTCTGGGCCCTCAAGTCCCCTCCCTGTCCCCTACAAAGTTCTTTACCAACCTAGACTTGGCCTTCCCTGCAAAGGCCACCATATATCATATCCCTACTGTCCCCTGCCCACACTCAACAGCCTGCCTGTCTCCAGGGTGGCTTACAAGCAGAGCAAGAGGGGAGCAGAGGCTCCACGTACATAGCCCTGTCTCTCACCCCCAGGCTCACGGGCACCCGTGGCCCTGGAGCCTCCAGCACAAGCCCGAGGCAGTGAAGAGGGGGTTCCCATTGTGCTCCCACTCCGCAGGTGGGCACAGGCCACCTATCCCAAAGGTCTATGGACATGGACACAGAAGTGTCTTCTGGTGGCTGGAGGAAGTGAAGGAGGACATGGGTATCCCTCCTGGCAGAGCTGATGTTTGAGACTGGACTGACATGAGGGTGGGCAAGGGACAAGGAGTGTGTCTGCACCTCAGGACTGGCTGCCTAAGCCCAAGGATGAGCAGCTGGCACTGCAGCTGGGCCTGGGTCAGGGCAGCCCGAGGCGAGAGGCTGCCCAGCTTGGGCACCTCACCTCCACACAGCACACGTACTTGGCATAGACCTTTTCCAGTAAGGGAAGCCAGAACACATCTTCTCTCTGGCACCGGGAGAAGCAGAGTCTCCCTGCAAGACAAGGCAGACGGTCATCTATGGTCACCTCCTCCCAGTGTCCAAACTGCCAGATCCGACAGATGAAGAGGCCACGGTATGTCTGGTCGGACCAACTTGGCTGTCCTGGAGGGAAGACCTACCATGCACAGGGAGGGGCAGAGAGAGAGCGTGAGACAACGTCACCTGCAGCTTCGTGTCCTAGCTATAGTCCGAAAAGCAAAGCGACGGAAGCGCTCCGCGGCCCTGCCGAGTGCAAAGGACTCTCACTGTCTGTGTCACGGCAAATGCAATAGCTGGATCCAAAGTTCACAGACGTTTAAGTATTTTAAGATCACACTTTGATTCCAAAAGCTTTTTTTCTTTTGACCCAAAACCAAACCATGGTGACTTTGGCAGGCACAAGTCACCCAAGCCTCTACAGAGCTGGTTGCAAATCCTAAGGCCTAGCAGCCCTGCCTGCTGCCCATACTAGCCGGCTGCTGGGCCACTGTGTCCACCTGGATTCCTGGTTTCACTCTGACCCAGCAGGGGTCACTTGGGGTGGTGCTGGCTCCACCACTCAAGAGCTGGGAACATGACAAGCACCGGGTCAGCATTCTCATTTGCAAAGTGGGTCACAGCTGGCAAGGCTGTGAGAAGAGGCAATGACCAGAATACAGGTGGGGTGCTGTAGGGGGCTGCCCTGCAACAGGTCACACCTACAACAGCCCCTGCCAGGGAGGAGAAAGTACACAGGCGTCTCTCTGAGATGGCTGCCTGCACCAGCAGCTTCACCTACCTTCCGCCTACCTATGTTTAAAACTTGCGAACAGAACAACCCCAAAAAGAAGCTAAGGAAACATGTGAAACCAGCAATAGGGACATCTTGCGAGCCTGTTTCTCCCAAATGCATGGCGCTGCCCACGTGGAGAAGCCAGGGCTCAGAGGAAAGACAAGCAGGGCAGAGAGCCTCTTGCAGGCCCCTCTGCAGGACAGGGACACCATGGGGTCTCAGCTGCTGTCCTGGGGTCCTCAGGCTTCCTACTGAGCAGGCTGCAGGGCTATAGTAGTCCCCAGGGCAGTCACAGACCCGCAATGCAGGAAGCATTTCCTATGCTCCACAGGCAAGAGGAGGAGTCCTCCACTCCAGTATCTTGGGCGACAGGGCGCTCCTTACCCGGTCCAAGAGATGCCGACTCTTCTGCAGGGCAGCGCAGGCGCACAGGAACCAGCAGTCACCCAGCAGACCTTGCTTCACCTGTCCTTCCCATGGGTTATCTGGAAACAGCCGAGGCGTCGTACAAATTTCCTGAAATACAGAAAATCACCCAGCATCAGCCCAGGCCTGATGGCTAATCTGCGAGATAAGGATGCAGAACCCAGGCCACGGCTGGGAGCTTTCTGGTCACCTGAACTTCCAGACCCAAAGGAGGAGAGGGGAAGGAGCAGGCCCCCAAGGCTGGTACCTTTCAGTGCCGCCTGCTTCCGTCCTCCTCTTGAAACAGTCTTACTTTATAAACACAGGATGGCAAACTTCGAATGGGTCCTGTAGACCCTGCTGGAAATCTTGCTGTCCCCCTTCGAGGGTCAGTTTCCCACACCCTCAGGCTATCTCAGCTTTTCTGCTTTCCAGATCCCCGTAGAACATCTGTGCTCCCCTGGGCTGCCAACCTCGACTCCTGTTCCACCAGGAACCCCTGGACCAGACCTTCTCTAGGCCTGGAGCTGGGTTCTTCCTATCACACCAGGAGCAGATCCCAGCATAAGAACAGGAGAGTGATTCTTCCCACCTGCTGAAGACGTCACCCAGGGGCACCATGTCCCCTTCTAAACTGCCCTTTGCTGATGACCTTATCAGAGGAGCCACTAACCCATTTCTGCCCTCCCTCCACTCTCCACACAAGTCCCTGAGCTTCGGATCCATCAGGCCTCAAACAGGCTCCATCAGTTTTATGCTCTATGGCATAAAACCAAGTGGGAGCCAGGTGCAGCCCCTATATGATCCAGGAAAGCTGAGGCAGGAGGGCCGCACATTCAACTTCAGCCCGGGCAACTCGGTGAGAGCTGTGTCAAAATAAAACACTTTAAAAAGGCTGAGAATGTGGCCTAGAGGTGGAGCACTTGCCTGCCACGCATGCATGCCACCCTGGGTTTCATATCAGCATCACACTCTCACACACACACACACACACACACACACACACACACAATTCCAACGGGCATCTCGGTTTCCATGGTCTGCGTGTTCCTTCTGTCCTCTCCTCTTACTAGCAGCGGTTTCTCAAGCCTATCCGTCAGGGAGTCTGCCTGTCCCACACCACCTCGGGGGTCCTCAGGCATCAGCCCCAGCCCCTCCTCTACCCACCTTCTGTCCCTGAGACGCTTTCTCAGGATAAGGCTCCAATGCCCAGAGAAAGGCCTTCAATCTGGCTCTTCCCGCCTGACAGTTCCACTTGAGCATAGGGGTCGGAGGCAAACTCGACTTTAAAGCATGGGGCACCACCCTGGGACCATGGCATACCTGGCACTAGGCAAGGGATGGAGGTGTCACTCTTGATTCCACCTTTATCTTCATTTTTCCCATCAGCACTGCAGCTGGTCACCCCCTCAGAATGTTCTCCAACCTGTCTCCTCCAAAGCCCAGCCTGATGTTGCCCTTCCCCACGGCCAGTGCAATGGCCGCCTGCACACCTGTCCGACACCCACTAGCATGCGTGAGCTTCTTCCTCTCCCATTCTCCTTTCCTTGTTTCCTACTGTTGTTATTGTAAGTAGGTGATGCACTCACAGGTTATAATACTAAAGAATATTCACTGTATAATAAAAAGTTCCAAATATTTAACACCATCACTGTTGTTCTCTGCTCAGACAAGTGTTCTGTTGTTCTCTCCCCAACAAGTGAGCTTCTTAAAACATAATCTCAACAGAATCAGCTTTCTACCAAAAATTCTCGACTGCCCTCTTATTGCACCTAAAACTCATTTTTAAGTAAATAAAACCCAAACTCCAAAGGCATGGTCTATAGGGCTTTTCAAGCTCTACCCCGTGCCTCCTTCCAGGCCCTGCCGTGTTGTCTAGGGAAACCAGGCAGCTTCACAAAGTTCCCCCAGTTGCCAGAGTCAAGCACTTCCGGCTGTTTTAAGGGTGGGCGACCATCCAGGACAGCACATAACACACTCTGGTAAGGTGATTCTCTGGGCAGTCTCATTCTGCAAATACAGTTCTAAAAATACCAAGAAAGCACTAACCCCGGGCTCAGCCTGGCCCTCCAGAAGAGCATGGGGAACTGGCAGTGAGGACCACACACAAGGAACAAAACAATGCATCGGAACTACTTGTGGCCAGAAGAGGGAGCCAGACTGGAAGCCAGGCACAGACACTTTTCACAGACCACCGTCAAGTGGGGCTGATTTGTATCTGTTAAGTGCCTTAAGCCTCTGGATCAAACAAATCCTCAATTCATCTGAGACAAATTAATCACTTGATCTGGAAACTGTTGGTGACCCCAACTTTTCTACCTATTTTCTAACATGCAGTTCAGCCTACTCAGCTCCCCGGCCATGTATAAGGCCAGCCACTCCACTTTTCAACATGGTTCGGTTAACCATAATGATCCCAACTTCTGTTCTGTGTCATCTCTTGTGCCCGCTCAAAACGCTGAGTCCGTTTGGGACAAATTTAAAGCAAAACCAAAGACCATGAGACGAATTAGTCCTGATATGCTGAACTTATACGCGCCCAAACTACTGTGGCAGGGTCAATTCAGGAATCACGTCTTCAATTATGCCCCTCTACTGCATAAGAGAACAATTTCCTGCTAATTAACATTCTTACTTTGGTCTTCGGATATTTTACTACAAATAACCCAGGACAAATTCTTCAACTGCACCCCTCAGAGATACGAGCTATCTCCTGAATATAGCTTCTCTGGTCTGCAGCTTTAGGGTAGGCAACTCGACTTGAGCTACGCGTGTGTGTGTGGGCGGGGGTTGAATGGGTGCCCGGAAGCCCACCTGAGGGCTCGGCTGCAGGCCTCGGGTTCCGAATGCCCGCCTGCCCACCCGGCTCGGGGAGAAGACCCGCGCCCGGCCCCACCTGGGGCCGCCTCCATGTGATGTCCTCCCGAAACTGGGCCAGCGGCGTGGACAAATTGAAGAACAGCGAGGACTCCGAGGCGGGGAATGCGGCGTCCCGGAAGAGCTCCCGCGCCGGCTCCTGGACCCGGGCCGCCCGCATCGTTGGTGCCCTGGTCTCCCATCTGCAGCCCCTAGACTCGGTCGCGGCGGGGAGGGAGGGCGAGGCCGCGGCCGGCCGCAGTCTCCAAGCCTAGCCTAAAGGACCTGCAGCTGCCGACCTAATTGTGAACCCTCCCACCCCGTAGCCCAGCCAACCATGCCTGTCGTTCCTGTCACGCGACACAGCGGCCCAATAGCACGTCGATCTGCGGACCGGCTTCCGGGCCTGGGGCGGGACTTCCTGATTCAGTTCTCGCGAGGTTGCCCCGTCCCATTTTCCCCTACCATCCCCACCCCGTGCACTATATTTCTCTTTGTGGGGCTGGCGGGGCCTGATACTGTCCTAGGGCATTTTTTTCCTCGGGACGGTTGAAATCGAGCTGCTTGAAGTCCAGCTTTTGCAGCTGCAGAGGCCTGAAAAGGCTCCTGGAGCGCGGTGGCACCACGAACTACATCTCCCAGTATGCAGCTCCGGTCCCAGAATGCATCTCTCCTCCCAGAATGCTTTTCTTTTCGTAGTTAGGAAGCTACGCTCTCTGCCATGTTGGGGCGGAGCCGACAAGAGATTCGCTGTGGAACGGTTGCTTCCTAGTTATTAAGGACTGACCGGCGCCCGCCACTCATGTGCTTGTGTTTGAGTCTTGAGAAATGGACCTGCCTCGGGAGAGGAATCTGAGGAACGGCCACGCTGGGTTGGGCCCTGGCGGCCTCGGCATTTCTCCTCAGGCAATTTTGGGTTGGCCGCTGTGGATCCTAAGCGAGGGCGGGGTTAAGCCAGAGCGTGCCAGATGGCCAGGCGTCTGGTCTAGGTAGCAGTGTAGTACCCCCTGGACTTGGAGTTACAGTTCTTGGACACTCGTGGCCACAGGGAGGGACGCTAACACCAGGAACTGCTGGAGGATTCACTGTAGCTGCGGGAGCAGTCCTTACCCATTTTCAGAAGGGAACCTGGCCAGTCCGAGGCATGTTTTCTGCCTGCGCTTCCAAGCCTGCTTCATTGAAGCGGGAAGGAAAAGGGGCCCACCCTTCTAGGGACAGCTGCTTGCCATCCGTTAAGGCTGCTCAGATATTTCTAATCAGGCCACTTTTACTTGTCCTTGGGATATGAAGAGTGCTCAAAACGAAACCATTTTCTGCAGTTAGGTAGGAAAGCCCTTACTTACAGAAAAGAAACAATCTAGTCCAGGAGCCTCTCCCCTTAACCTTGTGCCTGCTTGGGCAGGGTCTGCATTAGTCACATTTGGTCCAGGTGGCATGATGTAGTGCTACCTTGACCCCACCAGGCTTCAGTCCCCCAGTTTGGGCAAAGGATACTCATCTCCTTAGAACCTTAAAGGAAGTGGTTGCACAGTCTGACACCTCATTCTGGGATGTTTTGTGCAGAGCACTCCATGATGCTAACTTCCAGAAAATAATTCTGACTGCTTGGCAGGCTGGCAGCTACACTATAACCAAGAGGAATTTATTAGGGTCTGGACTCTGCTTTGAGGGTCCTGATGATTAAGACAAATTTATTTTCTGTTCTTGATGCTGGTTGTTCACAACCAGGAACAGATTTCGCTAGCAGCAGGTGGTGCTAGCCTGGGATCCAGACTCATCAGAGGCTTTTAATGTGCCACACACTCATACTAACAAGCTCAGGAGAGCAAGCAGCTTCCTGTGGCAACATCCATGTTTAGGACTGGGCCCATCCCCAGAGCTAAATCAGCTGTTTGTCAGGTGTTAGATAGGTAGCAGCTCACACCTCCAAGATGGATATTAGTTTTCCATCGCAGGGAAAAAATACCTAGCACAATCTAAAGTAGTAGAGGTTTATTTGGCTCATAATTTGAGGGGATTTGGCCCATGTTTAGCTAACTGCAAGGCACAAATGGCCTGGTGAAAGGACTTGGCAGAGGAAAGGTGGTCATGTCAAGGCAGCCAGGAAGCACTGAAGGGAGGAGGCATAAACAAGAACACACCCCCTTCATGCCCTAGTGACCTACCTCCAACCAGGCCTAATAGCACATTTGGCTGTGAACTTGTCAATGGATGGATTCATTGATGAATATCTATATGATCCAAACACATGAGACTTTAGTGGGATATTTCAGAGCCAACCTGGTATGAGAGGCAGCACTGGTTGTACTTCAGCCAAAGAAGGTGTTATGGCATCTTTCATTCACCTGCCCTATTACCCTACAGCCCATCTGCTATTCCGGAGTGCAGAAATGCCTCCTCACTCAGTTGGAAGGGCATCTCCATTGCTCTCCAGGGCTCCCCTCCAGCAATGCAAAGAATGGGGCCCTAGCTTCTGAAGTATGGGGAATGGGTGGGAAGCTGCCTAGGGTAGTGAGGTAAGGGATTCAGAAGCATCTTTTTCTTGATACCAATTAGTACAGTGGTGGGCTCCAGGGTCAAGGCAGCTACTTAAAGTCTAAAAGCGTTACACCGTCATGTAAAGAACAGCACAGCCATGGCATAGTGTTGCTTGAGAGTACCCCAGGCTGTATCAGTTTCCATGGCATCCGCACACCCAACAAGGAGTGTGTCTGAAACACATTTGACTGCTTCCTGTGGTCTGCCTGGAGAGCTGCCATGGCTTTACAAGGGAGTGTTCTCTGACCTCTCCACCCAGGAGTTCCTCATCTGAACTCTCATATCTCCATTGATCAGTGAGCAATAACTGGGCACTTCTTTGTGCTGCTTGTTATATTCTCATGGGGCTACAGAGACTGGAAACTTGTCCTGTCTGCACATTGCATTTAGATGAGAGTGAGGAGGGGGAAATAAGTGGCAAAGCCACCCTTAGGGAGGGGAGAGCCATGGTCTCCCCATCAAGGAAGGAAGGGCAGCAACTGCTGATGGTGAAGGGACATGCACCAGTCAAAGAGCAAAACCCTCTTTTGGCAGGCTGCCATGTTCCATCCCAGGAGTCTGACTTCATCCTGGCTCCAAGGTCAGAAGTTCAGAAAGGATCATGTGCCCTAGCTCTGGTCAGTGAAGCATAAGCAACCTGGGGCTTTCAGGGAAGGCTCCCCAGTCTGCAGACGACTGAGGGTAAGTATCTCGTGCAGATGGAATGCTAGAAACTGATGCAGTTGTCTTGTGACCATATGAGGAGAAGCCTGAGGCTGAGAACTGAGGACAGAAGATAGGAAGAGCATGCATTTCTGGTTATGCCACTGAGCCCTGAGTTGATCAAGCCATACAGCTCGTCTCTGGGTCCAGTAGCTGAGACTTCTGGTTGGGGTAACTTTGGATTTATTGTTTAGCAAGACAAGCTGAAAGACATCCCATATTATAACCCCACAAGTTAGTGGCTTAAAACAACCAGCAGCATCTCAGGGCTTTTTTGACCAGGAAATTAGGAATAGCTTGTGGGTAGCTCTGGCTTAGGGTCTGTAGGATGTCAAGCCAACCACAGACTCATCTGGAAGCTTGACTGCAGCTGGAAGATACATTCCAAATTCACGTGAGCCCTTTCATGAAAGCTGGACTCCCATGAGGCTGTGTGAGTGACTTCACACGGCAATTGGACTCTCCTGAGGTAGGTATCCAAGAGGAAGGGAAAGTATGTTTTATGAGCTGCCTCAGACCACAAGCTATTGTTCCCACCACATTCCATTCTTGAAAGCAAGTCACCAAGGCCAGTGCTCACTTAAAATTTTGAGGGTTAGTCTTGGATCCAACAGACCCATCCCTTAATTTTGTACTGTGAATTTGTACTTTAGTGTTATACTAGATAGCTGTGTGTCTAAGTACCTTTCCCTGAAGGATAGTGGAAGCAATATGTGTGTTTACCCACTGGGTGTGATAAATGTCAAGTAGTGTGCACGTGTGCAGAAGTGCCAAAACAGGATTTGGACCCACCCTTGTGCTCTGTGGAAGTTTTTGCATATGTTTATCTGAGTATCACAGAGGGTCCAATAGAATCACAACACTCCAGGATTTGTTTAACAACAACAAAAAAAGTTTTGTTTTTTTCTGGTAGAAGTAACCCAATTCAGTACAATGACACATGAAAAACTAGATTTGCAAAATTTTGGAGGAGGTCAAAAGTGAATCATTATATTACTCATGCATGGATGATGAAGATTATCAATTATGGTAAAATACATGCTTTCATAATGAGTGCGTGAGTGGATGATGATAACGACTTTGACATTGGCCATGTGACTAACTTCCTGTGAAATGGGGCAAGAATTGACTGAAACACAGAGAAATCTCCTTGATTCAGATGATGAAGAAAATAGTTACGTGAGCATATATTTGACTAGTTGAAATGTTGCAGAATGGTCACACAACCAAATAAAATGATCCAGTGTTAGAACTAGGTCCAAAAATATAGTGAAGGCTTTGGCAGGGGTGGAACATACTGGACAGAATGCCAGCACTGCCATTCAGTGTTGGAAACTGTAACAGGAAATACCACAAGATGCTATGAAATACATAATGGCTGAAATGCAAGTAAAACTTCCTGTATGCACCAATAGCCATATTCAAAAATATGTTTATTATGATGCCTCACTAGATAGACAAAGCATTTGTGGGGCTGCTGTACTTAGCAAGGATTTCTTATGGTAACCTCAAGAATGTAAAAGAGATGGAAAAGTGATGGGTCAAAATATGGCCAAAAAAATTTATGCTTGTGTAAATGCAAAGACTTACGCTTTCAATTTAGACATTTATCCTGGAGCGCAGTTATCAGGTCCTTATTCGTATAGAAATAAAATGAATAATGTTGTGAACAGACTTGTTGCTCCCATCTCCCAAACTAAACAGAATGTGACATTGAATAGTTGGTTTACTGGTTTCTAATTGGTGTTACATACGCTAACAGCACAAGTTGACCAGTGCAGGAACTGTACACCAGAACAAAGCAGAAATTACAAATGAAGTGTTGCAATTTCCAAACAGAGAATTGTACAGTTCAGTCTTTGAATTTCAGAAACATTGGCCTCCTATATGGCAAAGAAAAGCAAACTGCTACTGCTGATGTTTACATTTTACCATCACAAAAATATCAGCTGGGCGTGGTGGTGCACTTGGGAGGCTGAGGCAGGCCGATTGTGGCAAGTTCGAAACCAATCTGGGCTACAAAGTGAGCCCAAGGCCAGCCTGAACTGCAAGCGAGACCCTGTCTCAAAAAGACAAAAAAAAAAAAAAAAAAATCGATAGGGAAACTTTGACAAAATGGAAGCCTGAGATGGAAACTTTCAGCAACAAAACTAAATGTGGAACAGATGATGAGTTATGCAGCAACTGTGGTATCACTTGAAACACAAAGCATTGGCCAGTGGTTGTGTTTTACTTGATCCTAAATACATGTGGCATAAAAAAGCGTGATAGTTTACAAAGAAAATAAGTGCAAAATATCATAGAGACATTTTCTTAGAGGATTGGACTGGAGCTCACGAGGTCATTTACAGCAGAGAAAAACAATGTGTTTCTGCCCAGCAAACTACGCAACAAAATTGTGCAGCACACTGTTGAGCTGACAGGTGAACAGGCAGGTGCAGCATCACAAAAACCTGCTGTGACAACAGGAAAACAAAAAATGTCAACTGTGCATTACAAGAATGTACAGGAAAACAAAACATACATAGTTCTATCAGTGTAAGCAGTACTTGTGCACGGAACACGCAGGTGTCCTGTGTGAGGACTGCCATGGGTATGACAGTTGAAACAGTGTATTTCTGTGGTAGACTTTTGTTTGCATTTGCGTTGTAGTTCACATAGGCTTTACCTTTGATGTTATCTTTTAGATTTGTTAAGCAAGTAAACAGCTGATGTGAAAATGTTGATGTCTGTTCTAAGCTCTCATTACATGTTTGATACTGTATTTTATTGACATCGTACTTCCCTGCTGAGTGCATTGGACCATAAATAGAGCAGGAC
>PVJX010047657.1:0-11700 GCA_004027295.1 Dolichotis patagonum
TACTCTGTGTTGATGTGTTCTATAATGTTGTGTATTTCTTTGATTTTGCTGTACCTAGTAGAAGAACAACTATTGTGAAGACAACGAGATATACAATGTTGCCTGTTACTGTTGTCCTGGTGACCTGCTTTGATGTTCTGTGCCAATTTCACTTTACTGTCTCAATTGGCTTTATTCCATCCTGTTTTTTTTGTAACTGCTTGCAGCCTCACTGTGTGTTCACTTTGTATGCCTTAATTTTGTAACATGAACAGCTATTTCTGGGAGGACAGTATATGGTTTGTCAACTAATGATTTATGGTTTTTTTTTTGAGGTTTTGTATTGTTTCTACCCTTTTTTTCTGTATTGCTTTTTTTTCTCTTTAAATAAAATTTAAAAACAAAAAGATTTCATTCGTCTTTATGGCCCAATAATATTCCACTGAGTAGATATAACACATTTCTTTATCCATTCATCTGTCAATGAGAACCTAGGCTGATTCTATAGCCCAGCTACTGAGACGAGTGCCAGAGTAAACACAGGCGTGTAAGCATCTCTGATATGCTGATTTCTTTTCTGAGTGGAATATGTAGTCCTATTTTCAATTCTGAGTGGAATATGTAGATCTATTTTCAATTTTTGAGGAACCTCAAGACTGTACTTCACAGTGGTTGTACTAATTTTTATTACTACCAACCACATGTAAGAGTTCCTTTTCCTCCACAGCCTAGCCAGTGTTTTTGTTTTTAGTAATAGCCATTCTAACTGGGGTAAGATAGTATTGCACTGTGGCTTTCATCTGCCTTTCTCTGATGGCTAATGGGATTGTGACTGTTTCTATGCCCCAAACTTCATTTTTGGAAGAGAGTCCCCAGAGTAATGGCATTAGGAGGTGGGCCTTTGGGGTATGATTAGGTTCAGGGCAAGGCTATCACGAATGTGATAAGTGCCTTATAAAATAGATCCTAGCTAACCGTCTTGCCCATTCCATCATGTGATGACACAACAGGAAGGCCCTATCTGTGAATCAGAAAGGGACACACCAATTCCCCAGGGCTTTGGCCTTAGACTTCCCAGACCCCAGAACCGAGAGAAACACATTTTGGTCTTATAAGCTATCCAGCCTATGGTGCTTTGCTATAGCAACCTGGACTGACAAAGCATCACTCCCGACTACACACACCAGCTCAGGTGTTCAAGCTCCAATTAGATTCCCTGAAAATGGTCATCTTCGGCCATATCTCGAGCATTCTAATGACACCATCATTCCTGGAAGAAACAATGGAACCAGGTAGGTGGTTCCAGAGATACTTGGGCAGAGAATTCCAGGGTCGTGAGTACCCAGACTATGGTTCACAAGTCTAAGGGTGAGAGAGTAGGCAGGACTCCCTGTGGGCACACTTCCTGTGTGCCCCAGAGGTTTGGAGAAAGCAGAGTCCACAGATCGTTAGCTATTATGCTAACAGTACTTCCCTGTTGTATAAACCTTTCATGATCACGTTGTATTATTATCTCAAGACACTGGCTACTATATGCTTTTTAGAATTCTTGCCTTGGTATTTGTAGGTAAGAGTAACTTTCTTTTTGAGGCTATTCATTAGGTTTTGGTGTTAAGCTTATTGCTTAATTTATGAAAGTAGTTGAAAAACATTCCAATTAAATATTCTGGAGTAGTTTGAGTAATTTGTCAATTTTTATTTTGCCAAGCAAGAATATTAAATGTACATACATAACCATGTATTGGCAGCTATGTCACCAGTTTTAGGGCACTTTAACACATAAATAAGTCAAAATCACAGAATAATAGTTTCATTCAATGCATAGTATAGTTTGCAGAATCACAGCTCCAGCATCATAAAGCAGAGTATAGAAATATAGATTCAAAATTGAATAACAGTAGCATAGTAGCCACCTTATTTGCTGGGCATAGGGGAAATTTGGCAAGCCCTGAGTGTTTTAGGTTTAGATCCTCAAACCATGGCCCCTAGGACTAAGCATGAAGTGGAGTTCAAAAGCCCACCGCAGCACCCAGAATTAAGTTTTGTCCTATGCCAATTATTTTTTTTTCTTTTTTCCATTTGGTCTCTTTGAGACAGGATCTTGCCATGTGTGCGGTTCAGGCTGTCCTTGAACTCACTTTGTAGCCAGGCTAGTCTCAATCTTGCAACAATCCTCTGGCCTCAATCTCCTGAGGACTGAGATTACAGACGTGCGCCATCATGTCCAACTCCAGTTCTTGAAAAGTAAGGCAAATCTGCAATATCAAACATCTGGCAGCAGCAAATATCAGTCATCTCAGAATGAAGACAGGATCAAATGTTTCAGAAGTTTTTTGCACAAACCATTTTGTAAGGACAGCATCCTGGACTAAGTAAAAACTCACCAACAACACGGGAAACAAAATAATAAGACTGAAGATGACGAGAAACAGAAAAACTATGGCTCCATGTACTGGAATTCTCAGCTATAGACTTCAAATTAATAGTGATTACCATGTTTAAGGTAATAAATTACAGTGTCTAAAATCTTAGCAGAGAACTAAAAGCTAATTTTAAAAAGAATTACTTGGATATTCTTGATGCAAACGTCAACTCACTAAAGATTCAATGAGTGGGTTTAACAGCTAATAAGAAAATTAAGAATATTAGAAGACAGACTGAAATCAAACACACAGGATGAAACTGAAAAGCAGAAATAGGACAAACATAAGAGTAGAAGACACAATGAGAGTATAGAAATCACATATAATGCTAATATTTGTATTATCAACATTTGTAGTATAGTTCTCTGGACAAATCAAAGCAATAGACAGACAGACAGGTAGATAATTTATCATGAAGTACTGACTCACTGGACTGTGGAGACTGAGAAGTCCCATAATCTGCCATCTGGAAGGATGAGGCCCAGGACAGCTGGTAGTGCATTTCCTTCTGGACCCGAAAGCCTGAGAGCTGAGAGCACCAGTGGTCAAGGACAACAGAAGACAGATGTCTCAGTTCAAGAAGAGAGAACAAATTTGCCCTTCCTCTGCCTTTCTGTTTAGCAGGACCCTCTATGGGTTGGATCATGCCCATTCCACACTGATGGGATGATCATTTTACTCAGTCTACAGTCAAAGACTAATCTCTTCTGGAATCAACCTCCCAGATACACCCAGAAATATTACACGTAGCAGCTATAGAGCCATCTCTCAGCACAGTCAAGTTGATACATGAAATAGTTCATTGCAGCATTCCAGGAAGCAGAGGAGAGATAGAGAGGAAGAATAGGAAAGTAGCAATGTTTGAAAAGCCAGTGACTGAAAATTTTCAAAATTGACAAAAGAAGTGAATCCACTATTTTAAGATTCGTACAAACATCTTTCAGGATAAATAAAAAGAATTCCACATCTAGACACATCAAACATAGGGAGATAATCTTAACAGACATAGTGCCTTTAAAGGCAATAATAGTGAGTACAAGAATAAAACCAACAACTAATAGATAAATCAGAAAGAAAGGAGATCAGAAGCTACAGGAAGAAGAATTTCCAAGTGCTAGAAGAAAATAAATGTGACTCCTGGAATTTTATACCCTTCAAAAATATCCTTCAATAATAAATGTGAAATAAAAACATTTTCAGACTAATATAAATGGAGAAAACTTATAACCTATAGATATTAATTACAGAAAATGTTAAAGGACAGAAGTAAATAATAACCGTTTATAATATAGAAAAGAATAAAGATAAATACTGGTGAATACAAATAATATTTACTATACAAAACTTTCAAATACATTTATATGTAAATTATATAATGAAAAATAGTACATAAATTTGAAATGGTATAAGATCTTTGCAATTTTCAAAAAGAAGGTCAAACTATCACTTAATATTAGGTTTGATAAATTGATAAACCATAATGCAATTGGAGTAAAATAGCCATTTGCAATTCTAAAATAGCAATTTGTTTTCCAGCTAGAAGAAAAATTGAGCAATTAAAAAATTTTCAAGAGAAAGTAGAAAAAGAGGATAAAGGAAGATAGAATGTGTGAGAGAAACAGAAAACAAATAGTAAAACCATAAGTTAAAACTCAGATCTACTAGCAAATATAGTAAAAACAAATACTCTGGTTAAAAACAAAGATAACCAGGAATGGTGGCACATCCATGTAATTCTACAACTCTGTGGGGTTGAGGCAAAAATATTGCCAGTTCGAGGCCAACCTGGACAGTTTAGTAAGGCCCTGTCTCAAGAACAAGAAAGAAAGAAAGAAAGAAAGAAAGAAAGAAAGAAAGAAAGAAAAAAATGGGTGTGGCACTGGGAATGTAGCTCAGTGATACAGTGTTTGCCTGACATGTATGAGGCCCTAGATTCTGTCCCCAATAACTCACAGACACACAGACACAGACACAGGCACACAGGCACACAGACACACAGACACACAGACACACGAAAGAAAAAAGTTTACTCAGCACTATTAGAAAACCTAATTCTTTTAATGAGCCATACATAAAACATAAAAATATAAAAAAAGAATTGAAAAATGATATACCATGAAAATTCTTATATAAAAAAGAAGCCGATATCGATATATTATGCCACAGAAGACTTTAAGACATTACAAGAGGAACATTTTATGATGGTTACAGATTTAATTCATTAGGATGATCCTAAAAATGTATAGCTTGAAATACATTGTCAGAAGTGTTTTCCTGTTCTTTATGAGCCACCGAGTCTGTGATGCTTTTTATGGCAGCCTGAATGAACTAAGACATCAAGTTAACAGATTAAAGGAGAAAAACATAAATCACGAAACCATCTCTATAAATGTAGCAGAACCAATTTGTAAAGCTCAGCTCCCATTTGTGGTAAAATTCTAAACAAAGTAAGATTAGAGCAAAATGTCCTAATCAAATAATCGGAAATGTCACAAACATGTTTGATGTATAATACTGAAAAATTACCTTGTGAAATACTGAAAAATTACCTTGTGATGTCAAGAGCAAGATATGGAGGTCAGCCATCACCACTTCTATTTGACATTGAGTTGGGGCAAGATGAAAATTAAAAGTAGAAAAACTGCAAAAGTAGAAGTGAAATGTGATTTACAGATAATATTATTATATATCTAGGTTATTGAAACAAATCTAAAAGAAATTGTTGGAATAAATATATGAATTTACAGAGATACTATTAGGCCAATATCTATCATCTATTTATCTATCTACCTACCTATGACATATATATATATATATATATATATGTTAAGATAGTAAATATCTGTGGTTATAACAGGTATCTAAAACCTCCACATAGAATATTATAAATAATCATGGAGACAAAATCATACATGTATGGAGGAATGTAATTGTATTCATGAATTTTAAGATTTGAAAATATAATAATTGTCTCCTTACCGATCTATATAGAATCACAAAGTCTCGATATATTGTTATGGACCTTAACAAACAGATGCTAAAATATTTTATGGAAATATAAAAGACCAAGAATAGCCAAAATACCCTTGAAGGAGTAAAGGCAGGAAGACTTGCTTTCTTGGGTACCAAAACTTACACAGATGCAGAATGAAGACCGCAAAATATTTGAACTGGCAATCATCAGGTAGGTTATCGGAATATGATGCTCAAACTGATTTATGGACATAGAACAATTTATGAGAAATGCAGCTCTGTGTAAATGGGGAAAGACAATCTTTTCAGCAGATGATGCTGTGCAAACCGGCTGCCCATATGGAAAACATAACTCAACTGCTACCTCATTGCTACCCGTGAAAATGAATTTGGTGTGACCTAATTATAGCTATAAATTAGAAAGGCAAAAACAGGATGGTTTTTATAAGAAAAGGTAGGGCATCTTTATAACTTTGTAGTAGGGATTTTTTTTAAACAGCTTACAAAATGCAAAACCGTAATAGGAAATATAGATCACTAGATTGGATAATTTCTGTTTATCAAGGAGTCCTGTTAAAAGAGGAGGAGACAATCAGACACAATGATACATGCCTATAATCTCAGTACTTTGGGAGGCTGAGGCAGGAGGGTCGTAATTTTGAGCCCAGTCTGGACAATTTAGCAAGACCCTGTTGCAAAGTTTAAAAAAAAAAAAAAAAGACGCTAGGGATGTATCTTAACAATAGAATTCCCCTGGATTCTAGTACCACTGGTCCTAGTACCACAGAAATTTAAAAAATTAAAAGCATAGAATATATTTAGAACACACATAATGAATAAAAGGCTCATATTCTCTGATATATATATATATCTATAAATATATATATATATATTACATATGTACTATACAAGAGTTAAAATGAATCATTTTAGCTATATACATGCATCTCACAATCATGCTAAGCTAATAAAACTAGACTCGGAATAATACATACCGTGTCACTACATTCATTTAAAAGTTCTAAGAGAGTTAAGTCAGACACACAAGCTTAAATACCATATGGTTTCTCTCACATGAGAAACCCGAAGTACAAATGAAGTAAAGAGCAAAATAAAAAACCAGTAAGAGGAAACGGGGACACAGACCTTTTGCCAATGGGCAGAGGACCAAGAAACTGAGGCCAGGGGAGATGAAGGGCCTTAAAATGATTTGCGATGTGTCACGTGCCTGTGCCTACTACCTACGACACACGTGGCCTTCGTGTGTCACAGACATAATAAAATCAGGAGGGGAATCTAGAGGTGGGGAGAGAGGAGAGCGGGTAGGGAGCGGGGAATAAATAGATTAAGATACGTTAAGTACATGTGCCCACTCTCTGGGTGGATGAATAGAAACATATACTTCAAAGGTGTACTAATAAAACATTTTTTAAAAGTTCTAAGAGAAAGATTTAGCTATACGCTACTATTCTCACCTGTGTAGATGCAGGAAGGGAGGGCACGAGGGAAGGACTAGTAACTCCAGAAGGTTTGTGGAGTTGGTTGAGGCATCTGGGCTATATTTACAGTCAAATGAGCCAAACCAAAGCAAGCGTAATTAATTTGTTAGAAAAGGCATACTGTTCCGCATTCTGTTTACTAACCTGGATGGGCGTGGCCCTGCCTGCAACGCCTTCTGAGTACAGTTTGGCAAATGTTACTTAGCGCTAGGCTTTGGGTACGGTTTGTCTGTTCCGAAATTCAGGATGGAATTTAATCCCCATTGTGTGGCAGGAAAAGGGCAGAAGCTTCATCCATTCATGGGGTTTAGAGGCGGAGTCAAACTAGATGGGCGGAGCCCCGGATTGAATGTTGGCGGCTTTATAAGGAAAGGGAAGCGAGACCAGGGGCATAAACACACACCTGTCCTCATCTCACCTTGTTTGCACTCCACCAGCAAGCAGACTGTCACCAGACACAGCCACGTGACCATGTACCTCCAGACCCATTGGACAAAATAAACCTCTTTTTATCATGACCTCTCTTCTTCATAATGTCCCCAGTCTTTATAGCAAATGTGTTCCTTGCAGCAGAAGACAGTCTACCACGCTTAATAATATGTTTTGAGAGCCCACGACATGCAGGACCCTGTGATGTTTTCCCTCCAGGGTGTGCCTTATGAAGTTCCAGGGAAATGTAGGCAATTTTGGTTCCAACACTACTGCGCGCAGACTTCTGCCTGGTGAGAATCTCCTCTCACGTCGCCCCCACCTTTGCCCACACTGTAGTGGGAGTGACTAAAACCTGCAAAATACTATGTCCTAAACAGACAGGATGCCTACACTCAGAAAATATCACGACCAACTGAGAAAGCGGTGCTGGAAAATCTGTGGCAGCTTGAGTTGTGGAATTGCATGTTCCCTGAGTATTTAACTCTACATCAAAATCCTAAATTTTAGCACTTGAAAACTACCCGAAATGTTAACAGGCCAGTCCCTCTGGTTCTTCCTTTTTAAAATTTTTATTAGAAAAACAGATGTCATCAAATCTCCATAATTACAGCTATTAACACAGAACATGAGACTAAAAAGAAATTGATGGGAACATTTATTATCTCTTAAACTTTTCTCTTCCATGCCTGGCTTGAAATTCATTGCATATGACGTTGCTGTCTTTTAACTGTATGTTTGGATGTACTGCATCTATAGAACATGCTAACAGTAAATTTCCTCAAGATGAGCTTGCCCAGTCCTAAGTGAATCCACGTTCAGGGAATGATGTGGCAAGCAAGGTGATTCCAGTCGTCATGTCTTTAGGAGCGTGACCTTCAGGAGGGCTGGGATCGGATCTCTTCCCTGCATCAGTATGTGCCCAGGGCCTAGCACAGCAGTAGTCCGATGGTAAACTTATTGATGGAGAAATGGAATGAGCAAAAAAAACCTGACAAGACACCTTTCCTTCGAATCAGCGATGATATTTCAGAATGATTTTTATCTAAAGTCGTGTTTATAAATTTCTGACTTTTGGAGTTTCATTCCATTAACTAATTTTCATTGAATTCTTATATAAACCCTAAGCATATGTAGTAGATACTGTAGTTCTGATGGCAAGGACTAAGAGAAATAGACAAATGGGTAGAAAGTATTGGGAGGACAATTTTCAATAGTATGATCAAGCAAGTTCTTGCTGAGAGGTGCTGTTTTAACAAAGAGCCAAAGAACAGAAAGGAGTGAACCAGGTTTCTATCAGACAGAATAGCATTTTATGCAGAGAGAATAACTGGTACAAGGGCCTTCAGACAGAGAGTTCTAGGAAGAAGGAACCAGTGGGGTTGCAACCAAGCGGAAAGGAGAGAGGACTGGCTTCCTCATAAGGTTAGACAGGTAACCACCTGGGCCAGATCATACAGGGCACCACCAGACATTGGTTTTCATTAACAATAGGATAAGATCTATTGCATGACTGTGAGCAAAGGATTTACATGACCTGGCTTGCTTTTTATTTTTTTTTAAGAAGATCACATTGATAGATGTATTGGAAATAGACCGAGTACAGACATATACAGAGCCAGAGATAGTCCATAAAATTTTTCTAATCATGAGACATATTAAACTGTAAGCAAGGAATTCAGTTTTTATTGAGGACAAGTCAAAATGATACAGCTCTCCTTTCAGGAATATTTTTGATGATTGAATGCATATAACTAAAATTATTCAATGGATTTTTAAAATTTTTGATGAAAGTACATATTTGGCAATATGTAAATAATGTACTGTAACTTGGATTTGAAAAGATGTTTTGAAATGTTTAAAATGAGTAAGAAATTATAGACTACTGTTTGAAATATTTTAGCAGAGTACCATTTGTTTTTACATGTATTTCTTAAAGAACTGAGATATTTACATAAAAATCAAGAGGTTATTAAGCAAAAACAAATATGAACAATGAAGAAGGAAATTATTTTGACACTGAAAAGTGAACCGTAGCAAATTTTTCAGATGGTGCTGGAAGAGGCAATTCATTAAGAAATAGAGAAATTTAAAATAGAAGTTATAAACTTGATAGTCCAGTTAATGAAGAGAATTAAATGAACATATTAACTTCACAAAGCACATTGACATAAATGAAGACAATATAAACTCAAAATGTGTCAACACAATAAGATATTGATAAAAGTATTTAATAAGCATTAAAGATACTGAGATGCAATTACGGAACAGAAAATTTTCAGACACCTTGAAATATTTCAGTTTATGTAGGAAACAAACTTTCTAGTCTTCTACAAATTAAAAATAATCTTAGAATTATATGACATTCCTATTAACAGGTTGTGAAGCACAAAGAAACTTTATTGAACTATCGGTGTTGAAAATTTGCTTCTTACCAACCATGCTAGAGGAAAGGTCCAATTGTCTTTTTAATTCTTGGCATACAATATTAAGAGGTCACTGCAGAGTATATACTTTCAAATAGCAGGCAAAATGTATTAAAAAGCATGTGTGATAGTTAATTAAAAATATTATTTATCTAGATTTTGTGATATTCACAAGTCATTAATTTTTTAAAATAGGAATTTAGTTGCAATGTTTTTCTCTTTCTAAATGAATATTTATTTTTGTGCCTAATTCTTATGCACTTAAACAATAAAGAACACTGTAACTTTAGGATTCTAAAGATGGCGGAAGTAGAGGTAGCAGGATATGGAGCCTCTCTGAGAGAGACAGCTCAAATGCCAGAATAGAACACCCTGGAGAGATCCAAACAGAGGGAGATGGGCTCTCTCAACCCAGGAAGAAACTGAAGGGAAAGAAACTGCTCGAATTCAAGGTCCCAGGGCTACCATTAGAGAAGCTAAGATTGGCAAGCACTGCACTGTCACTAAGCCGCCTGAATTCATGCCCCAGATCAACTTGAGCAACAAACCCATGCCAAAGCGACTGGCTTGAGTGGCCGGAGCATGGAGCTGAACAGCCCTGTGTGTGGCTGGCCCGGAATCAGCCCTGTACGCAACCCACCCAGAGGCACCGTGAATTTGTACTGCAGCCGCACTGAGGTCAGAGGTTGGGGAGCCCAACAGTTCTCGGGAACTGGCATCAACACGCAGTGAATGATGGGAATGGGACCCTCCTGTGGGAAAGGGGCACCCAACTAGACGACATATTGGAGTTGGGCAGGAAAGTCCTAACTCTATAAGGAACTGGTTTCAGTTGATTGCTCCCCTCACAGAGCAGATTGGAGGGATCTGCTTGGACTGGGCTGGGACCTAGTGGGTCATCACAAATCAATTGGTTCCCTGAGGGGGGCACACACTGACACAGTGAAGGCCTGTGAAGGTTGACTGGCCCGGAGGGGAGGAGCCAGCATATACTACCCTTGCTTGCACTTCACTCTCTGATAGCAGACAGCAGCGGGCAGAAGCCCCTAGCCTGTGTGCTCCAGAAGAACCCTATCCAACAAGAAAAGGGTTTGGGAACTACACTATACACTTGTATGGAAGGAATTAAAAACATGACGAGAGGGAGAAATAAGAAAAAGTCCCCAGCCCCCAACCCTGAGAATATTGATCCAGGAGAGGTAAATATAAAAGAGATTGAGGGCAGCAAACATGCAACATCAAACACAGCATCAGTGGACATAAAGAGATATCTTCGGGACCTCATAAACGAGATCAAAACTGAAATATTAATTCAAGTTAAACAAGAGATAAGTAGATTAATAAAAGAAAGGCTGGACATCTCTCAAGAAGACACAGACAGAAGAATGGAGGAACACAAAAGGAGAGAAACATTCAATGAAGAATATAAAAAAAACCTAGAACTCATGAAGCAGATTCAAAGAGATTACCAGCAAACTAAAGACTCCATAGAAAGTTGGCAAAACTGCTTGAAAGAAACCAAAGAGAGACTATCAAAAATTGAACACAGGCTTGCAATGTGGGGTCATGAAAGGGAAGATCTCTTAAAAATAACAAGGGAGCAGGCAGTAACCATACAAAAACTTGAGGTTGACAAGAGGATCTATAACTTAAGAATAAAGCATGTGAATGAAGAAGCAGGAGTCAAAACAGAAGAACTTCAAAGGGTATGTATTCACAGAAATTATTAAGGAAAACTTCCCAAACATAGAAAAAGGAAATGATATGCAAATGTATGAAGCATACAGAACTCCAGCCACCTACAACCAAAACAGAGCTACACCTAGACACATAATAATCAAGGTCACAGAAATTCAATATAAGAATAGAATATTAAAAGCCATCAGAGAAAAGAAACAGATCACCTATAAAGGAAAACCCATCAAAATCATGGCAGATTTCTCAACACAGACTATCAAGTCAAGAAGAGCT
>PVJX010047658.1:0-11786 GCA_004027295.1 Dolichotis patagonum
AGTCCGCTCTTGCACACAGGCACTCCTCACCCCTTACATGTACAGAGAATGAGCCTTTATTCCGCTGTCAGCTCCTGCTGACAGGGACCCAGAGGGTGGTGCTGATCTGGCCCAGGCTCTTCCCCAGAAGCCACCACCAGGAAAGGAGGAACCCTGGCCCCTTCCTTTCAGCAGAGGAGACCTGGGTATTGGGTGCTGCTGGCCTGGTAGCTCCGTGGGATTGGCTTTTGTAGACTGGCAGTTCTTTGCCATGAAACAGTAAAAGAAACAGGAAAGAACATTGGTCTTTTCACACCTCCTACAGAGAGAGATGTCTGTTAAACATGTAATTCTATGACAACTCATATCTTTTGATTCCATAACATTCTTAGCTATTTTCAATTCCTTATCATTTTTATATTCTCAGGGTCGGGGGGGGGGCTCTGATCTTGCCATAGGCTCACTCTTTCCCACAGTAGTCTCATAAATTTGTTTTCCTAGAGTTTGATTTGGATTTCCCTGCTCAATCATTTGAGTACCAAAGAGAGCAGAGCATACTGAACATAAGCTCCAGAGATGAGACACTATTGGCTTCAGGGTGCAGCATGGCACAGTGAGAAATGTGTGTCTGTCTGAGGCCTCAGCTGCAAAGTTTTCCTCTATGGCTGAACAAGCTACAGTGCTCAGTGCTGGTCTTGGTGTGGAAACCCCTAGGCTGACAGCCTTTCCAGTTTGTCTAAACGTATGTGGTGAAACCACATGTGCACACAGACAGCATCCATTTCATTTATGTCCCCCAAACACACTCAGGGGTAACAGGGGGCCCTTATCTCAAAAGGAGCATCTGTTCACCCATGGTGAGCCCAGCCAACGGCCTAATTTATCCTCAACAGGAAGAAGTAGAAAGCCAGTATGAGCAGAGTCACCAAGCAACCTGATGTCTTTGAAAGTGAAGCCCAAGGGAGCGAATTCCAGCACTTTTTTCCCCATAACAATTCACATATTTTATCTCTAGTCTCTCCAAACATGTACTGTACAACACAGGGCAGAAAGTCAGGACTTTTCATTAGAAGAGGACATGGAGCGGGGCGATCCTTCTGAAGACTGAGACACCTGCAGCTTCGCAGTATCACACAATATCCCTTGAAATGTGACCTACCAACCAACCACCTGGCTGCTGGCCTAGCACTGGGTGCTTTGCCAAGCATCTTCGCATCCTTGTTTCTGTCCCATTTAGAATATGTCTTCATGGAGCTTCTATTTCATTTAAACAGTGGAAACCCGAAGGCTCAAAAAAGGCTCTGAGGGACCCTCAAGTTTCTCTTTAGGTCCCATTTGGCTCTGTGGCCACCTTAGTGCCACAGACACACACAGAAGGACTCTGTGATCAGTCCTGACCACGACATTGGCTACAGTGGTTCCATGAGTTTTCATGAAGACTTGAACTCTCAGGCGTGGGAACTACAATGGCTCCTGGAACCTCCACCCCACACTGAGGAGATGACTGGAAGGGTCTTCTAAGCCAGATCAGTTCTGAGTTTAGTCTACACAATAACACAATCAAAAAGGAATTTTAAAAACTATTCCTACTGGTTTCTGCAGGTGCTGTAATAGGACTAAGATTCCCACTGCTAGTACCTCTATACATCATGCCTTATATTTTAGTCTGTGAGGTCCTTTGACAAACGGGATCGTATCCATGAAGAGGACAGCGCGGCCCAGAAAGTTTTAGGGTTCCTGGTACAAAACAGAATTCTTCCATGCCAGCCACATGGGCGGCTGAAGGAAGAGCTTGCAAAGGCTCTCAAATGGATGTGCAGTGAATACTTAGCGACAGCTAAGGAAAGGAAGAAAGTGTTGTCCCTACCAAGATCCCATGGGCTGCACTGCGAGGAGGTGAATGGATTCAAGGTTTCCTCCAGGGCTGGCATTTGGGGAAGGAAACCAAGTCTCCCAGAGTAACTTCAATGCTGCGAGACCAGAAAAGTTCAGGCCCAAAGAAACCTCACTGGACCACTGCCTTCAGTGTCCCACATTCATGTCCTGTGGCCACAACAATCTCACCTCAGAGCACAGTTCAGGTTTCCCTGGACAGAATGGAACAGGACTCCCGGAACCTGGGCTCTGAGGCTCCTGTCATCCTGGGCCTCTCAGGCTGCCACCAACGTTGCTTTCGCAGCCCTAGGACTCCCTGTCCTCAGACACCAATCGAGACCATCATCAGCCTTTGCATTTGGGCACAGAGACCAACAAACTCAACCTGAATTTAAAAAAAATGAGAAGCAAAAACTAGGAATGTGATTCCTTATGAGTACACACCTAGAGGAGGAGGACCTCTCCTCTCCTGCCCTGATGCAGAGTTTATTCCTTGGAAAGGCATCTTGTTCTTGGCTCTTTCCCCCATAACCTCCCCGTAGCCAAGATGAGGAAAAGGTAGAAGCCAGAAGAGCTCACAAGCACAAGCACGCTGTCCTTTCCCCCAAGGCTTCAGGGATGCTCTATGGAGCCAAGGCATCTGCAGTATCATCCAGCGGAAAGATAGGCTCATATGCAAATTACAGAGGGCCTTCCTCCCCCATACCCCACATCAGGACCACACAGCTTCTGACTCTCAAAGCCAGCTTGTCATTTTGTAATGGATTTTTAAAAACTGATACGTTAACCATGGCTTTGAGGACACCATGCACTTCGAGTCTCCCTGGGACCCACTGTGCCTTCTTCATAAGCTGAAGTCACTGACAGTTCAGCCAGGGTGCAGCTGTAGACACCAAAAAGCCCGTCCCGGCCAGCATCTCATTTCCCATAGACCTGCAGGTGTGGGTGGCTCAGGGAATGTTCCTCATTGCCACCACCATCCTCAGGACCTCGCTCAAAATGCCAGGCTCCCTTTACTAGGTTCAGAAAGACCTGTTGCCCAAGCAATTCCCATGTGCAGTGGCTTCAAATTCTGGGAAAACAGCAGTTTGAACAGCTTTGTTATTTGAAGAGCTTTTAGTTTAAGACAGATTTTTCTTTTAAAGAGAATAATTAAGCAGCAAACAATTAAAAAAACAAAAGCAAAATTATGACAAGAGTGGCAATATAGGATTTCAAAACAAGATGAGAGGAACTTAACAATGGTTGTTATGTTGCATATTATCCTCAAAATAACTGCTCAGGGGCCTGCAAGTCTCATTAAACAGCGTAATTTTCCTTTGAGCAGTTTCTTTCCCATTTACTGTATCAGACTTGCACATGAAAACACTGTTATCTTGCTAAGTTTAAAATGCAAAGAGGGCAAATGAGATCCAAAAGATTTAAGAAATGGATTATGATAGTCTGTTCCCTGTGGACTACACCTGTAAGATGACCTATGGCACAGAACGCTTAGCTAACCAACAGCAATCCTGCAGCGTCCCCTGAGACCCTAAACTTGGCTAGGACAAAGTCATTAGTGGCCTTGCTCCAAGCAGCAACCCTCATCTTAGAGAATTTGCTAGTATTGAAATGGTTAAAGGCATTGATTCAGGTCTTTGCAAGGTGATCATGACATCGGGGAGAAAACCTTCATTTCTGTGAAGACAGCTAGGTCAATATCACAGGAGAATTGAAGACATAGAACCGCAAACACTGACACAGTGACTACTTCCCCTTTCCTCAGGTCAGTGAACCTATGGCACGCGGGCTGCAGTGAACACCAGTTTTCTGTTGGTGCAGGCCCAGTCAGCCCAGCAGGTTGAACTGCAGTGTTGGTCCTTTGCGATAAACAAGTGGGTTTTGGGTTGCACTCTGGGCAACTCTGTCTCTACAGGTTCCCCATCGCTGCCCTGGGCCACAGGTGCGAAGTTTTTCCTATAGGCGCTGCCTCAGTCCTAAAAGATTGCAGCACTGAGGTTTAGTGACTTGTACAATTTCAGACCATGTCAATACCAGTCCTCCACTTTGGGGGTCTCTAAAAGCTTTGTTATCACTGTCTTAGTTCAACCTAACATGAGGTTACCAGGAAAACATTAAATAGACACTGAACAGCAGCTGTGATCAGAGCCCAGGCACTCAGGGGAGCCTTCTAGCCCCATGTAAGGAAACTGATCTGAATTCGAAACAGAAATATATTTATAGCTAGTCATCAAAGCTGATGCTACTGTCCGTTGGAAACTTGCTCTCTAGTTAGTGTCCAAAAAGACTGCCACCATGAATTTGTCATAGAAAATATACTCTAAGTTCGAGGCAGAGTTTCTGGAGTGCAATATTCCAACCACACATGGCCGAAGAAGAGACCTGTGTTGAAGATGTGTGACACGGTTATTTGTTAGCTCCCAAAGGTGACTCTGCATGACATGGCCCCATGGAGAAAGAGTACAAAGAGTTTTCCGTAGTATAGAACTACAGCCCCCAAAGCATTTACCCACTAATAGCCTGGTCCTTCTCCCACACATTCCCAGGGACTTCCTGAAGGAACCACCTCCTGAGATTGACATGGACTGTGCAGAGAGGACACAGGACTCCATGGCACCAGCAAAACTATCCCACTCAGATTCCCTGTCCCCCTTATGCTCAGGATATAATTGTAACTAAAGCTAGAGATCAGTCCAAGAATTTTAGGCAGAGCTGAACCAGGGATAGAACACGAATGCTGATGTGGGAAACAATCTGAAGAAGCCTCCAGGCTACGCAGAGGCCACCAGAAGGGACCATATGCTAGTGAAGCGGGAATCAGCTCTCTTAGGAGGTCACCAGCTCTTGGGGAGCATCCAATCACACACCTGGCCTGTCCTACAGCCCAGTCAGCTCTTCTAGGGTGTCTGCAATGCACTGGTGATAGGGCTGGTATAGCTGAGGCCCCGTGTTTCCTGCATCTGGTAAATGTTTTCAGAGGACTCTGCTGGAGACCACATGTGACATCAGGCACTGCGTCCTGTCCCCATCACCTCCATGTGATACACACACACACCTGGGGAGCCAGAGGCTCGAGACTTTTGTTGAAAGAACCACTCCAGGAGGAAGGTGGACAGCATCCACAGGATGGACTCACGGGCCAGCTCACTCATCAGAAATTGTACTCAATGACCCTCAGAATCTGAGATGCGTGTATGTGCACATATCTTTTCTCCCTGTAAGGGGTGTCTCTGCAATGTCAGGGACAGGCACAGGTCCTGAGCAGCAGAGCATGTCTGCTGACTGTGTGACTCTGGAGTCAAGTGTCCAACGCATGCAGGCCTGACTGAGGACACCAAGATGACTCAGAGCTCCCTGGGGAGGCCCCGGCTCCTGCAGATCTGAGCTCTTTCCTCTTCCATAGGTGCGCACCCCTAAGAAGTAGGTGATGTTCACCACCAGCAACAGCCTGCACAATGTCATGAAGAGGCCAAGGAGTCCAAGATCATGGAGACGCCCTAGGTCCAGGCCCTTCCCACAAGCAGCTGTTCCTGGCAGCCTCATGTTTTGTATGTGAAATGGGGTTTGCAGTCCTGTAGGTCCCTGAAGCACCAGGATGCTGATACAGAGTCCCACAGGGGATAAGCTGAGGCTGTTCACCAGCCTCTCAAAAGCCACCAGCAGGAGAAGAGGCCCCGGGGCCCTTCTGGACATCAGAAGAGACCCTGGTGTAGAGCTCCCCCTGCCTGACTGTGGCCCACTGGGCGTGGCTTTGGAAGGAGGCTCTCCCTTGCCGTGAAACAGAAACAGCCTCAAAAACATGAAGCACAATTTTTTGCCCACTTCATGCCTTCTGCAGAGATTCATAGTTGTTTAATACACTTATTGCTAAGAGAACTGAGACCTGCATTGGGTCATTTCTATTTAGTGGACTATTACATTTTCAGCGTTGGTGGGATGTTTATTTGGACACGTGTTTGTTCTCTTTTCCACAAGTTTCATAGATTTGGTTGCTTAGAATGCATTTATGTTGCACACTGGTACTCATGATAGTAACAGCCAACCAGAGAGAACTGAGCCCATCACACTGGCTTCCACAGACGACATGGTGATGTCACCTCTCTTGGTCGAAAGCTAGGCTAAAGGAATTCAGTTTCAGCATGTTAGCCTCTGTAACAAAAGATATCTTGCCTAGATAACCTATTGTCAGCCCAATCATTTCCTGTGAAACTCAGTGCAGAAAGCACATTTAGTAGAGGATCTGGATATGGCTCAATGACTCTGATGAAGATGCAGATAAAGCTTCTGACCGGCATAGATACTACATGTCCTCATAACAGTCTAGGCATTGCTCTAACCAGCCCTCTGGCTGTTGGCATCATGCTGGACGCAGTGTGAACATCTTTGGTTCCTTTGGCTTTTGTCTCCTTCTGAGTGTACCCTGGTGAATCACTATTTACATCAAAAGTTTGAAATGAGAGATCATGGAAATCTGAATTACTCTCAACCCTCCAGTCAGTCAGCATGTCTTTTTAAATCCTCAATACCTCATCACCACACTGACTGAGACATGAAGGACAGGACATTTAGTCTTGCCTACCACATTGGCTTCTGCAGTGTTATGGATTCTCCTCAATCATTTCAACTAAGGGGAGGGTCTCCCAGGGCTCTGAGTTTGTTCGCTCCTGGATCACAGCAAAGTAACTACAAGCATTTTCCTGAGCCATACAGTTTCAATGTTTCGGCTATGCCGTATCACACACAATAAATAAAACTTCCAGAAATTCTATGGACTATGTTGTCTGAGGATGCTGAAGGAGGGAGATACTCAGACTGTTCAATGTACAGAAGATCTGCTTGCTGTCTTAGGAGTGTCCTTTATGCACGACGCCTTGGCTGAGGACAGTGGTAAGGAACATGGAGCCTCATAAAAACAAATTTGCATCTTGATTCTTGCACGTGTGCAGGTGCTAAGCCCCAGGGCCTGTGTTTCTGCTATAGAGAAAGGAGTTCTTCCACATTGGTCCTATTCCAGTTTAGGGAACCTGTCAAGAAGCACTGAAAACAGATCCATAGACATGACCTATATGCTCAATTATGGAAGAAAGGACTATGAATTCCAAGATTCCACAGGATGCATGATGAGAAGGTGAGTGGCTTTGGGGACAGCTGCTGCCATGGCACAAAGTGGAGTAAATCTAGTCTCGGAGTAGCTCCACCACTGCTGACATGAGAAAACTCAGCCCCGGTTGGTACTGTCTGCCAAAACTCATCCCCCTGAGCTCTGCATCAGGTCGTTAAGCCTCAACATTTTTCTAGTTATTTGAGGGGGGATACTATCCCTTTTCTATTTCTGAAAAACTTATGAAATGGTTTTTTTGGGGGGGTATATATCCAGTCTGAAATAAGGTCCATGACATAGAACGCTCAGCCAACAAATGGAATCACTCCAGTGTCACCTTAGATAGCAAGACAGGTAAGATCAAGTTCCTGGTGCCTTTGCCTAAAGAGGTGACTCATCTTTTGTGACACTGTGTGCACTAACAGGGCTTCTAAAGTCATTTATCAAGAGTTTTCCTACTGGACCACAGCACTGACAAGTTAGTCACTGATTCAAGGCAAATGCCCCTACTTCCAGGGAATCACACAGAATTGTAGGATAATCTCTTACCAAAATTCTGTTAGTTTAGGTTTTCTAGAGTAAAAAGGGGCCTACAAGTCTTTAGGATGAGAAGCTATCAGAGATCATGGCTCGGACCAGAGCGCTGGCACAATTTGGGGAAAGCTGTAGCGCTATTCGAGGAAAGAACACTATTGAAGAGCTCCAATGTTTAGCCTACTGTTACACAACACCATGTCAGCTGGTTACAAAAACTGCTGCCATTTCTGTCCTGTAAAACCTTATTCTATACATTTCTCTTTAGTGATGTCCAAGAAGTTAACATTGAACTTGAGGGAGACAGTGCATGGTATTGACATCTTAATGTTTGTGGAAGTCACTAAAAGTGATAATTTGCCAGACCAGATTTAGTAAGATTACTATAAAAGCAGCTTATTGTCTTTCCTAAGACATGCTAACTATTGCAAAGAAAATAGTCAGAAGACCCCAGAGTCCCTTGTGTGGTGGACAGTCTGGGGGAATAGGTTGAGTTAAAGATGCACATGTCTGCCCCCTCTTTGGTTTGAACTGTTTGTCTCTTGTTTATTTGCTTTTTATGCTAATTCCAACGTTTTTCAAATTCATCACACTAGTTACCACCAAGGCTAATGGCAAACCGTCATCTCTACAGAGTCAGTGTAACTAGGAGACTCATCACCCTCAAACCCTCGTCTGGCAGTTCTGTCCACGGACACCACGTGTAGTGAGCAAATAGGAGCCCTTCTCAATCCTGTTTTCACTGTGGGTTTGATAACATCCATAAACAGTGTCCACCGAGATCCACTTTTGACAATTTTGGTATTTAAGAAATCAGGTATTGCCCGATTAAAAATATGAGGTGAAGTTGAGTGTCTTCCACCCAATGACAGATGTCTCTCTAAGCTCCTTCCCTGGTTCCAGCTGAGCCCAGACAAATAAACATGCCACAACCTGCTTTCAAGAAGCACACAAAGAGAAAGTGGTAGCCAAAGTGGTTGACAGAAATTCCCAGAACACTCAGAAAGTCATTTCCTGCACACCTGCAGGGTAGGTCAGCAGAATGTTCCCAATTCTACCACGGTCCCTGTGACCTCAGCTCAAAACCCCACACTCCTCACTGGTCCACAAGGACCTTCTGCCTGAGCAAATCCCACCAGCTCTGTTTACTGTCCAGAGAAAGTGGTCTGAGTAGCTTCAGTATTTGAAGCTACTTGTGTTGAGAAACTCCATCACAGAAACCTCTTCCTTTCTGTAGAGTTCAAGTCCCCTGAGACCCTCTCCTAGACAGTAGGAAAGCTCTGGTGGCTTTGCCCTGAGAAGTTACCCTCATCTTTTCTGAATGTGCTGGCAGAAGGCTGACTTTAAGGCATCCATCCAGGTTCTGCAGGCTGACTGAGCTCTGAGGAGCAGCTCAAGGCAAACAGCATCTCACGTGAGACTGGGAAGGCGCAGAGACTGTTCTCCATGGGCCCCTCAGCCACTGCACTCTACTAAACTACAAGAGGTGGAAGGCTTTATTTTTTCTCTTTTGTTTTCAAATAAAATGATCTTTATTGGCACATTTTAGGTATACATAATGATTCCTTTCATCAGAGGGAATTTGTACCAGTATATAAAGATTGTTTTTCCCATTCCCCTACCCACCCCCTTCAACCACTCTCTCTCCTTAGTGACAAAAGCTTTGTTTCCATTTTTCCCTGCTTTCTCATTTTCCATTACTTTTCCCCCTCCCTCCCCCTCTGTTGTTTCCGTTTCCATTTTGAACATTTTCTTCCTGCTTCACAATATTAATTATATGTTTTGGGCTTTAAACTTTTACATTCTCACACCACAGAAACCATGTGGTATTTGAACATGTGTGTCCAGTTTCTTTCTCGAAGGCTTTAGAATGAGAGTGTGTGGATGGCAACCCACAACACCTGAGGCTATTTGGGGAAACTTCTAGGTGCATCTGAAGAAACAACAAACACAGTTGAGACGGGAACCCTTGCAGAGTGGCTACAAATGCCCTGTCTTAGCTCATCACTCACATTGCTTCGCTTTCTAGCCATTAAAATCCTACTTGGAATATTCTTTGCTTCATGATTTTGCCCAAGAGTGGTAACATCAAGGTCTAGCATGATGGGTACCCTTAGTTACAGGAAGGATTTCTTGAGCATTCATCACAGCCTCACACGGCCTAAGAAGAGAAGTGTGTTGAAGATTTAGATACATTTGGGTGCCAACAAATGACCCTTGCCCTAGGTGCATCTCATTCTCCGTGGGTCCATGTCAGAGTTTTCTCAAGGATGTGCCATTCTGTACTGCAGAAGTAGAATATAGGAGTCCAAGCTACCCGTAGGCACATCCTTCTCAAAAAATTTGCACTGTTTCAATACCCAGTGCTTGTGGAGAGAAAAACTGAAGTTACAGACACTAGATAGACCACTATCCCAGTCATCTTGGGCAACCAGGAACATAGGGGCAGAAAACTAAGCCTGTTGGATACAGTGCATGCTACCTGGAGAATCCCCCAGGTTGAACACAAAGACTGTCCTGTGTGGTCCCATTCCAGTCAACCAGAAGACTGCATGTTACAGCTCTACAAAGTCACATCTATGTTTCCCCACAGACAGCTGTGAAAGGCAAAGAGCACTAACAGACCAGCCTCACTGGAGCTTGCTGGGTGCTGATCAGCAATCCCACAGAAGTTTCTTCCCAGGTTTCTGCATGAAAATTGGGGGGCCTCATGGGTTCGAGCACCCACCTGCCCTCCTTGCCTCAGTGTGCCCTGCATCCACCTCCAATCGTCTTTCTCACGCCTCTTAGTGACTTGGCCTGAAATCTCTTGCCCAGTGTTCCAACGCAGGGAACCTACTTCTGCTGTTACAGACATGGATGCTGCTGCTCGCTTCAGTCTCAGGCACCATCACTCAGCCCGTGAGGGGCCTCCCCTGAGGGGGCACAGGATCCGCTGTGGGGAAGCCACACTCACGTCACCATGGAGGCCCGGATATTTCTGCTCTGCTCTCTGGGGATGGGATCCCTGAATTCTCAGGTATTCTAAATCTGCAATACTGAGACGTGGCCCAAGATCCTTAGCCAGGTATATTCAGGCTTGTTTCAGGGGAGGGGAGGGCAGGGCACTCCTGGTACTGGACAGAAAAGAGTTTTAATGGTCACCTGTGAGTCAATCTCAATAATGCTGTAGTCAGTGAATCAGTCCTGGATTTCTAAGCCTTCCTCACTCTGATTAAAATGGTCCGAGATCCACCCAGAATCATGGAGGAGGAGTCACTGCCTGGTTTCCCCCAGGCCTCGGATGTCCTCTCCTGGCCTCCAGTGCAGACCCTCTGGATCTACGACATGGACAACCACAGGACACTACAGTGAGCTGGAGGTCTTTTGCTGCATCCTTCAGATCCCCGGGGTGCAGACGGACCTGTTCTCTTGCATACGTGACTCTGCTGCTGGCCACCATAAGTCAATCTTGTAAATCCTTGTATATTTGTATGCCTCACATCAAATCTGTGGTCTAGGATGCACTGATTTATACAGAAACCTGCTAGGTCCACTGTAAGAAATGCCTCTCTAGGGGTTTGCCTGCACATAACTTTCAAGTTGCCCATATCCAGTACCATTTCTGTACATTAAAAACATCCTGTGAACAGTGCTCACTGCTCAGTGGCGTTGCTAGATCTTCACAGTTACACCCTTCGGCAGCAATCAGCACAGAGGATCCAGGCCGTCTTGACACAGGCAGTACCCTGGAGCAGCCTCAGATACTGCCTAAAAGGAGACACTGTATTGAAGACCTCCAGATCCTTTTGGGCACTAGGTGCACCAACATCTTACTTCACAGGGCTCCACACACTAGTAAGATTGCAGACAAAGAATGGCCCCGAGTAAACCCCACTCAGATGTAGATCGTAGCACTTGAGTCCACAATGGTCACCCACAGATGGGTAGGCTCAGCCACCTTCCAGCTCTCAGGACCTGTGTGTCTACTGCTGAGAAAACAGAAAGGAATTGGGTAGAGTATGTTCCCCCAAACAACATCTGGAAACAGTGAAGGGACCTATGGCTACATTTAAGAGCTGACACGTGAATGTGTCATACCCTGTGTGACTCTACATTCCTTGTTGGGAGCCAGTCCTAATGGGCATGCGCGCAAGATGGCGCCCGCACTCCGCCTATACCGCTCCCCCGCCCATCGTGTGCCCAAGATGGCGCCTACATCCTGCTTCCGGGTTCTTGCTCAGGTTGCAACCAGCACCAAATATGGCTACACACAATCTGCCCCGCGCTAATGGCCAATAGCTCGCCTCCACGTAGA
>PVJX010047659.1:0-11786 GCA_004027295.1 Dolichotis patagonum
AAAATGCTCTAAAGGATATAACTGTATGTATGTTTAAATGTGTAGGATTGATAACCATATTACTAAGTTTTTGTTGGATCATTGAACAGAACTGTTTGCAGTTCTGGTGTTTGAATGTCCACTTTGTATGCTTTAATTTTGTAACTTGAACAACTATTTCTAAGAGGACAATATGTAATTTATCAACTAGTGATTTCTTACTGTTTATTTTTTTTGAAATTCTGTATTATTTCTACCCTTTTTTTCTGTTCTGCTTTTTTCCTTTTTAAATAAAATTTTTTAAAAAATAAAGAAAAGGAAGTTTCAGAGGAGTTAAAGGCTAAGCTCCTACGTAAGCTTAAACTCCAAAATTTGTGTTCTTTATTCTTACTGCTTTAGCTACATAAGAACAACCACCAATAATTTCATTATAGAGGTAAGAGCATGTTTCAGTGTTAGAGTACTTACCTACCATGCACAAGGCCCTGGGTTCAATTCCTAGAACTGCAATAATAACAATAATAATAATAATAATAATAATAATGTCTCATAAAACCTGAGAGTCTACTAAGGTTCGGTAATTATAGTATATAGCAGACTAGGCTTTAGATCCAGACAGCTTGAGCTTTGTTCCTACTTTAGCCTCTTATTCAAGAGTAGCCCTGTGAAAATAAGGTAATCTCACCTTCCTGTGACTCAGTTTCCTCATCTGCAAAATAGGAATATTAATGTAACCTGCTTCACTGAGCCATTCAGATGTGGGTAATGGTGTACTGAGCCCCAGGGAATGATTCATGATTGTTCTAAACCAGCCACAATCATCCAGCGATTCAAGCCCTCTTGATGACTGGTTAAGATAGGCCCTGAAAAGATTTGTCCTCCTTAAGGGATTGTGAAGGACTGCACCTTCCTGATTTAAATGGTCTAAAGAGACTGTGGCAGGTGGCATAGCAGCAAGCATTGTGTGGGAAACCCAGCAAAGCCAAGAAAATGGCTGAGAAGGTTTGACTGAGCTGAGCGCTGGAACTAGCCTGTCTACTTCCAACCTTCTTGTCATAGAAGATTATTCAATCCAGACTCACAGCCAAAAACTTTCTAAAATATAACCCTATGGTCTCCGGAAGCAAGGTCTCAGGCAGCCATGTGTAGGTATAACAGGGTGTTACTTGTGTCCCCATGTATCTGAGATTGGCAAGAATGAACAGTGCCTTATGGAGCTACACAGAATTTCTCATGGTGCAACATAGTAAAGACACATCAGATCACTCCCATGTCCCCAAGAGGAACCTGGAGAGGACAGAGGAATCCTGGCCCAAGAGGACCTTGACAGTGGGAATGAGGGCCAGTCTAATGGAAGCTGTGGTGATGGGCACCTGAAAGCCAAGTGGTAAGAGAGGTACCCCCACTGATGAAGAGGTGAATGGAAAACCCCAAAACCAAATGCCTTACCCCCATTTTTAAATTTAGATGTAATGCTATGGAAAAGTGAGGCATCCTGGCTCAAATGAATTTGTTTCTTTTACTCTGCTTTATGGAGTATTAAAATAAACATTAACACCAATTGTGGAAAAATCAGGTTTGATTCTGCACATCTAGATTCCAAAACCAAGCTTTGAACCTACTACAAAAGTAAACAGGCCACGACAGTGGCACAGGGTGAGGAACTGAGTGCACTTGAAGTGTAACCTCCTGGAGATTGAGGGTGGGGCTTTCTGGAGTAGGTGCTGCAGAGTTCCTCAAACAAATAATTTAGGAATAAGGACACAGGGTAGCAAATAGCCACTGTATATCTCCATCATGATTTCAGAAAGGAAATAACATTGCAACGCAAAAAATGGGAAGAATATAATAGGAAAATAAAGACAGAATAAAGGACAATTTCTAGAAAAAAACTTTAGAAACTAGCACATGGTACAAATGTGTTTACATTTCAACAGAGCCCAGTGAATATCTTGTTGTGGGGTGGCACGGATGAAACGTGGAGAGCAAAGAGAGCAATTTCTAGCACATTGTGGTTGTTCCCCAATATCTTTGTCCTTTTTTTTTAATCGGTACCGGGTATCGAACTCATGACCGCGCATTTGCAAGGCAGGTGCTTATGCCGCTGAGCTAAATACCCAGCCCTGTCCCCTAATATCTAATGTTCCTTGTTCCTTGTTCTAGTAGTAGAAGCTCACGTTGAGGGGAGTACACAGAAAGACTACACTTCCCACTCCCCCTTGCGGCTAGACATTGTCATGTAACTATATTTTGACCAATGAGATGTGAGGAAAAGAGTGTCCTGCCTATTGCCAGGCACCTCTCATAAAAGAAAGCTGGCACATACCCATTTAGTAGTTTTGGTCTTCACTGCTTCCTTCTGTTCCTAGAATTCTGCTAGGGTCTTCACCTTTATCTTCAACCACAAGTGGAAGGTCACACCCTGGGAACAGTGGAACATTGAGATGAGAGAAATCCAAGTTCTCAGGGACTTCATTAAGTACAGAAGTTATACCAGCTCTGGGCTCTCCTGTCTGTTACATGAGAGAAATAAATTTCATGTTTTTTAGCCCCTGTGATTTGGAGTCGGTTACCTACTTCTGCACCTAGTCATTTCTGACACACCCAGCCACTGCTGTACTGTGGAGAAAACCCCAGGTAAGGACAGTCAGGATGTGGCTTATTCAAGATGGAGGGAAGCCATGACAAATTTCTCCCATCATTGACTCCCTGTTCACATCTTCTGCCCATCTGCATCGCATTTAAATAACTTGCTCTGCCCGACTTGTCCATTTTCCTACAAGTAGCCAATTTTCTTTCTATTTTTTGCTTGGGGCCATTTCATACGATATTTCATGATTTTTTTTCTAAAGTACAGTAGAAATAGAAACAACACAAGTACAGTAGAAATAGAAACAACACAAGTAGCAAGGATTCTCATTATGCATGAAACTCATTATGCATGAAGTAAAAAGCAAACGGGTAAAAGAATCAAGTTTCTAAAAAGAAACCATAAAAGGCATCACTGTTCTCTCATCTATGACTCCCTTCCACTTTCCCTGGGGTAACTGGCACTCCCTGTGCAAGTCTTTTTTTAATGGTAGACATGCACATCTGTTAGTTCTGTTTTAGAATATACTGTGTCTCCTTGGTTCACAAAAGGCCATTGTTGCCCAAGCTATACACAGAAGAATACTAATCCATCGTGAGCATTTTCCACTATGCAGTACTTTTCCGTCACCTTTCCAGAAAAAAAATAGCTCTGTGTACCAGGTGGAAAGGCAGCATTTTGATGCAATATCCTATACTCTGGACTTGGTCTTCTTTCACTTAAGAAAACACAATGTACTGGGTAAATAGAGACACAAAACCTCTCTTTCACAAACTGGACATTTGGTGTCTTTCACAGTAATTTGTTAGGTTGTGTTAAGGACCTACAGAAGTCAGTCCACAGAAATAATCATCTGTGGAGTTTAAGGGCCTAATAAACTATGACCATCTTTTTTAAATGTGGTACTGGGAATTGAATCAAGGATCTGAGCTACTTCTTCAGTTCTTTTTTAAATTTTTATTTTAAGACAAGTTCTTTCTAAGTTGCACAGGCTAGCCTCAAAAACTTGCCGTCCTCCTGCCTTAGCCTCCAGAAAATCTGAAATTATAGGCACACATCATCATACTCAATTTTCACCTTCTTTTTCTACCCAAGTTCAAGACTAATGACCAATAAATTCAGGAGTCCAGCCTCTGGAATAGAAATATCAACTTCATTACTGATAAGATCATTGAAGAGCTGAAGAATGAAGCTTTAAATCCAGGTCCAAATGGGCTTTCCAATACATTTCCTATTGACTTAACTTTAACTGTGGGGCACAATTTTTTCTGGGTCAGTGTCCACCCTGTAAATTTCTCTCAATGTAAAGCAGCGAGAATAGATTATATAAGTGGGCAGGCAAACCTAGAGGAGAAATAAGCCAAGAAATCTTGGCCTGAGAACACTTATCCCCTTCTACCAAATTCACCAGTTAGGAGTGTTGCTTTTTTGTCATTGTACTGGAGATTGAACCCAGGGTCTTCATACTGAGCTCTATTTCTAGCATTTTAAAAAATCTTTTTATTTTAAAATAAGGTCTCACTAAATTGGCTGAGTTGGGCTCAAATTTGCAATCATCCTGCCTCAGCCTCTCAGAGTGCTGGGATTATAGGTGTGCCCTACCACACCTGACTTTAGAAATGTCACCTTTTACTCTGGGAGGAGGTTATGGACGTGACATGAGGAGAAGCTAGGCTTGACCACATATCCTCTTCTTTCCTGTGGAAGACATTCCTGCACACTTCTATCCATGAGAACTTACCAGTTAAGGCTGATCACTAACTTCTCCGTTTGTGTGCCAAAAGGCTGCCTTCAAAGGTGTGAAGCAGCTCACAATCAACAACTAGTCCAAGTTCAGAAAGACCCAGATCCCTTGCCCATCACTTAGCTGACTCCTAAGTGAATATCCAGTGCTGGTTCCTAGACTTTTTTGGCAGGATTAATCCCCAGTCCTCACAGTAACAGCCAGCTGAATAATGTACCTTTTATCGTTTGCCTTTACCTGGCTCATGTCTGTACACCCCTAGTGTTTGGGGAGCTCAACACCCAAGCCAATTGCTTGCTCTCAACTCAACTTTTTCTTTTAGAGCAGGAACTAGAGCACTTTGTCTGTTGAGAGCCAGGTTGCAAATATATTAGACATTGTACCTGCTAAGTTCTGGCACTGCAATGTGAAAGCAGTCATAAAGCATGGGCAAACAATTGCCCATGGGCCATGTTGCAATATAACTTTATTTACAAAATAACCTGATGGGTTGGGTTGGTGTGTTGGCCAGGCTATCATTTGCTGATCCCTCTCCTAGAAGAATCCAAGCTAAATCATTCCCTGTATTTGTTTTCTAGTGCCATGTAACGAATTGCCACAAACTTAGCAGTTTAAAGAAATTTATTGTATCACACATTCTGTGGATTAGGAGCCTGAACTCTATGTGACTGGATTCTCTGTTCTGGATGTCACAAAGCTGAAAGAAAACTCCTAGGTGGGTTGCATTCTGTTTGAGACACAGGGACCGTTGGCAGAATGCAGTATCCTGAAATTGCAGTACTGAAGTCCAAGTTTCCTTGCTGTCAGCCATGAGATGCCACTATTTCCTTACAAATGACCCTTTCCATGGCATTGCAAGTTGCTTTTTGTGACTTGTTAGTGATTGAAGCCAGGATCTTATGCGCAGTTTATTTTTATTAAAGCAGCAAGAGAATTCCTCTTTTAAAGGACTCCCTTGTTTGGGTCAGTATTCCAGCCCTTCCAGGACTCTATCTCCCTTTTGATCAAGTGAAAGTCTGCTGATTAGGTACTTTAATTACATTTGCGAAGCTCCTTTATCTTTGCCTTACTTTGTAATTTAATCACTGAGCTAGTATGGAATGAGATAAATACCCAGAATCTTTGCTCTCATTATTTCGTGCAGCTTGGCCTCTCAGGCTGGAGGATTTGTTTTTTTGTTTTGTTTTGTTTTGTTTTGTTTTGGAGGATTTGTTTGCTTTCATTTAATTATTCAAATTAATTTTAAGTGATACATAAAACTAAAATCTGTAGATATTTTTGTTTGGTTTTGCAGAGTTGGGAATCAAACCCTGGGCCTCATGAATGTTAGGTAAGTGCTCTACCACTGAGCTACATCCTCAACTCCTAAAATTGTGCATATTAATGAAGTACCATGTGACATTTTTATATATTATATAATGTTTAAATCAGGTTAAACATATCAATCTCCTTAAACGTTCATCATTTCTTTAGGGTACATATACTCAAAATCTTTCCTTCAGTTTTTTTTGAAATGCATAGTATATTATGTTGCATAGTCACCCTGTCACACAATGGCACACCAGAATATCTTGCTTTTAACTATAACTCAGTACCACCCATTGATCAACTTCTCCCTACCTCTCAATCCTATTCTCTCTGGTCTCTAGTGACCACCATTCCACTCTCAACTTCTATGAGATTATTTTTTTTTTCAGCATTCACATGAGTGAGATAATGTGGTACTTGTCTTTCTGTGCCTGATATTTCCCTTACCATAGTAATCTCCAGTTTCATCCATCTTGTTGCAAATGACAGGATTTCATTCTATTTTATGGCTGAATAGTATTCCAGTGTGCATATATATCACATTTTCTTTATCTACTCATCAGTTAATGAACATTTAGGTAGTTTCCATTTCTTGGCTTTTTGTATATGTATCTTCACACACCCATTGCTAGCCACCCAACATTGTTGTGTTACTTAGCTTTTTTAACATTTAAGATTTGGCGAGCAACCTTTAAGCCCTTTTTTATAAAATTCAAGCAATATTCAAAATTGAAGATTTCAGAAAGGTTTATAACTAGAATTAATTATGCCAAATTAAGTGAAGACTTAAGACTCAGGTTGGAAAAAATTATATAACCCATACTGCCTTCATTGTTGCTTGCATTCTCAGATTTTAAAAATGCCTGTGAAAGCCACTAAGTAAAGGGGAGAAGAAAGAACCAAGTATTAACAGAGCACCTATCATGTGCTATGTATTATACCCATTATTTTTGGTACCAGGGATTGAACTCATGACCTCCCACTTACCAAGCAACCATTTGAACTGCTGAGCTAAATCCCTGGCCTATTATTTCTTGTAAGCCTTCCATAAAACCTAAAAGACCTGTTATTAGTACTCTTTTGCATGTGAAACTTAAGAGAGTGGGAAAAGGCTACAAATGGTCATTTAATGTCCATTCTCCATTTCTTCCTGAGTATCAGAAGGCTGGATTTATTCAGTCTAACAATGTAAACAGCTAAAAGACTACATTTCTCAGCCTCTCTTTGCAGCCAGCAAGGTGTGGTCAGGAGTAGATTTGTAATGCAAACCTCGTTCTCTCAGACTGATGTCCTTAGGGCTAATCATCTCTGTACTTTGTTTGGAAAATGGAAATGTTACTTTACTTGGGAGGTGAAGATAACCACATCTGAATGCATCAATTTCTATCAAGTCTCTATTTCTCAAATTGTCTCTTGATTCTACAAAGTAATATGTTGAAATCTTATATATTAATTTATAGGACATTGCCAACTTTATAACCCTGTATCCTTCTATTCAAAAATAAGTTATTGTGGCAACATTATAAATGTACAAAGTAACAACTGATCTACCTCTAGCAATGCATTCTACAAATGCCCACATATGTGCAAAAGGACCTAGCAGAAACCATGTGTATGATGGCAAGAGAATAGAAACAATGCAGAAATCCAGACATACACCAATATGGACTGGCTAAGGCACATGTGAGATTACATCGCCATGAAGAGAATAAGGGGAATCTTTACATGCTGATAAGAAATGATCTTCTAGATATGCTAAGAATGAATGCAAAGTACAGAGTGGTGTCTATAGTACATTGCCATTTGGGTAAACAAGGGAAATATAATGTACTAATTTGCTTTTTGATGGATAAAACATATATGTAACAATACACAAGAAACTGCTAACAGTAGTCATCACTATGATGGGCAGCTAAATAACTAAAAGACAGAGACACAAAGATAGTTTCTTACCATATATGCACTTCCATTTTAGGACTATTGAACAATGTGACCTATCCAAATACAAACAAATATAAACTGTAGAGAAACAAAATGTGTCTTTATAACAGGGCAGTCTTTGCAATATATTCCATAAGTGGTCAAATTTAATAGAGCCTAACTTATATAGCAAAGATGACCTCTATGATATATCCTTACTTATCCAATTTTAATAAGTGCACAATAAATATACAAATGAATAAATAAACCACTGTGCGGCTATATACACAAATGTGTTTATGTCTCTACTGAGATTAAAATGTTTTGGAAAGGGCTGGGGATTTAGCTTAGTGGCTTAAATGCCTATCCTGCAAGCACGAAGTTGTGAGTTCAATCCCCGGTACCACAAAACCCAACAACAACAACAACAACAAGGAAAAAGGTGAAAGGCAGTTTGCAAAGTAAATATATGTGAAGAACCTACATTTAACACACAGAGTCTTTAAAATGCAATTTTTCTAATTATAAAAATAATGCATACTTATGGTAGATAACTTGCGAAATCCAGAAAAGTATAAATGAGAGAAACAATTTACAAATAGCCTACCTCCCAGATCCAATCACTGTTGGCATTTGGGCTGTATTTCTCTCTCTTGGTTTTGGCTTTACATACCTCAGTTCATAATACACAAACACTTTTTATTCCACTAAATCACTTAACTTACTATTATAAGCATTTTCCCACTAAAAGGATTATTTATTACAATGGACACCTACTATTCCATTTTATCACTATATAAAATTTAATTCAACCAGTCCACTAAATTATTAGTCTTATAGGTTCTTTCCACTGTTATGAATAATGTTTCAATATTTATGAATAATGCTTCATTATTTATAAATAATGAAAATTTTTATGCATTAATTTGGTCAGCATTTCAGATTTGCTTGCCTTAGGACAGATTCCAGAGGTGGAATTAGCAAGTCAAATAGCGACCCTATTTTAGGTTTTAGATAACTACCAAATTGCTCTTCAAAAAGGTCATGCCTATATAAATTTGCATGTTTACTAAGGTGGTAAACAACCTTAAAGACAAAAAAATTCCCTCATTAGCGTCATCCGCTTTATATAAAAAAGAGTTCTTTTTCAAATGAGAAAGTGCTAGAATTTCACACATCATATGCACAGCAGAGGGTGAAAATAAGATTGAGTATGAAAGAGTTTTGAGACTATAGCTGCAGCTAAATGATGTTCCAGCTTTGGGAGTACATATGAAACCAAATGCACGTTGGCTTTGCTTTATAGGCATAGAAGTAGTCCTTACTAAATATATGTGGTTGCTAAGATACTCGACTGGAGAGTCAGAATTAATTTTAACACATTCGCCTCAAATTAAGTTGTTCCAGGATTAGAATTCTCTTCTTTTTAAATAGTATAACATGGAAACATTTGTGACAAATTTGTGTTTGACCAGAAGGGGGAAAAGTTGTACAGAATGAGGATAAGAAATTGGAAGGTGTGTGTTCTAGAACAATCTTGAGTGAACTGGTAAAATATAGCTCATCTTGTCTTGCCTACCTCACAAAGATTTCATAAATCTCAAATACGCTAGAAAATAGCAAAGTGATAGATGACCAGAGAGAGTTATTATCATATAGAAGTCTCAGGCCTACTGCTCTGGATACTCACATATAAAGAGGGTTTCTAATTCCTCTCCACAAGGTGCATCTTGTATTCAATTGTAGCAGATTCAACAATCTGCTTTGGAGGAAATCCATTCAAACAGGGCAGAATGGTAATGCGGATCATAATTCTTAGTCCCCAGTTAGAAATTTCCTGAAGGGCAAGGATCATATTTCATTCACCCACATAAGTGTCCAAAGCCCCCTGTTAAGATAAAACAAAATTAAACAGTACTACTCTGTCTTCTTTATCCATGATGTGTTACTGATGAGGGCAAGAGGAGATGCATAGAAGAATTTCTTTCCTGTCTTTGAGCCTACCTTACCCCATCTTGATTTTTCCATTCCCATTCTGAGCTCCCAGGCAAGGTCTGAAGGTACTTCTCAGCCCTCAGGTAACGAGAAGGTCAGCTCTTCTACACTTTCCCTGACTCCATCCAACCAATCTTAAACCTGTAAGCATACAGTACACCTCATTAGAGCACTGTTTCAGTGGCTGCTATGATGGTGCTCTATTCCCCAAAGCTTGGCTAGGCTACATGGATTTGCCATCTATATCATCTTCCCTGACACCTGTTTTGGTGTTCACATTCTCTGAATTAAAGAAACTATGGGTTGTTTGGGGCTCAGGTCACAAAAAGCAAATGACCACCAGATGTAAGTGAAATCATTATGCATCATAGTTTCAGAAACATCAAAACCTGGTCTCTCTATATGGATATATTACTGTATACTTAAACATATTAATACAAGCATGTATTCTCTTGGTAACACAAATCATGGAGAAGAAAAAGCCTAACAGTTGAGATTACTAAGGCCCAACACATCATTTTGAGGTCTCATATTTAAGTAGAATTGAATTATACTCACAAGAGAAGAGAATTTTTAAATCATTTCTCCTGAATTTTCTACCAGGAATCTTAATTCAGTGGTTCACAAGCAGTGATGATTCTAGATAGCAGTAGAAACTCTAATAAATCCTCATGCCCGTGAACTGCCCTCAGAGATTCAGATGTAATTGATCTGGGATAGGACACAGGCCTCTATACATTTTAAAATATCCCCAGGGGATTGTAATGTGCATCCAATACTGAGAACCACTGCTCTCCAGTGTCTGGGGGTGAGACGACTGATTTAACTAATTAAACCTCCAGGCTGAACACACTGGGCTTCCTGGATATCTGCATAAAGTCACTCATGCACTCACAGTATCCCTCACTTTCTTGTTGATCCAATACGTTCCTTGGAAACAACTGTGCTGCTTTTCAATTCAATATGAATGCAGATCCTGATGATTCAAATTCCAAAAATGCCAGTATCTTCTAAGCCCAAACATAACCATGCAGTATAAACCAAGAACTGTAAGAGGATGAGACAGACTGGGGGTACAGATCAGTGCCAGGATGCTTGCTTAGCATGCATTAGACTCTGGGTTTGATTCCCAGTACCACAATCAATCACTCAATAGGTGCCTTTGGGCTCTTCTCCTAGTTTAATTTGTATTATTTGGGTGGTCTTATTGATGGGAGGGCAAGAGACAAGCCCAGAGAAACAAATACAAAGGTACTGAGGATTTGTCAAACTTTTGTGAAGTTTCTCTCTTGGAATTAGGGATGGACTGGGGAGGACATCATCTGACTCCCATGTGACAGTTGCTATGTGGCTGATAAGTATGCTAAGATTCTCAGAACCCGGCAGTATATGTCTCAGCCTTCAAAGGAGCCGTGACTCTTGGAGTGGGATGGAGAATAGACTGACATATGACTCAGAATCAGTCACACAAAAGTGATCTCTGCAAAAGATTATCCTTGCATACAGGGAGTTCAATGCAAGCAACCTCGGATTGTAAGCTCCCAGAGGTCAGGGATCCTCTTTTCTGTGTTTTAATCTTTACTGTCTCTCACCAAGAGTTGATCTCACAGTAGATGCTCAATGAAACTAAAACAAATACCTTCCAGCTCCTCAGTATTTTAGGAAACAAATGCACAATTATGTGCTTGCTCCCAGCATCAGGAATGGTTTTCCTCAAGACTCACAGGCCCTGAGGTTCATTTTCCCCCATTGGCCTTAGAAACAGGCCTAAAATAACACAGTCAACACTAGTGCCATGTCACTCAGAGGAGGGACAGTACTTTCCTGGAGTGTATTGATGACCTGGAAGGTCACAGAAGACCTTGAGCTGCAGGCTCATTGAAAGTCTGGTTTGGTCCTGCCCCAGGATCTCTGCATCTATCATTTCCCTGACAGCCAGTATCTCAGCATGATTCTGATGATCATTACTTCTAAAACTCTGAGCTCAACAGTTCTCCAAGAGAGATGCATTATCCCAGGAGCAGATTCAACTGGTACTCCACTTGAATTTGATTGCTACAATCAGAGCCTCAACCACCATGAAGATGAAAAAACATAAAAATCCAGGGCTACTATGAGACTTTTCAGAAAACATCAAATAGCAGAACTGTACCATGTCTTTTATTGTAGTGTCTTGGTTCCATTCTTTTCTCCTGTCACTGTATCTCTCTCATTGTTCTTACATCATCTAACCAAGATTTTTATGCTAAA
>PVJX010047660.1:0-11790 GCA_004027295.1 Dolichotis patagonum
CCCCTGTGGCCTTAGCCTCCCCTTGTCTGTGTGCCTCACCCCTGTGGCCCTAGCCTCCCCTTGTCTGGGTGCCTCACCCCCGTGACAAGCCTTGCACAGCGGTTTCATTTCCAGCCACGCGAGTGGCATCTCTCTGGCATGTGCCAGCTGTAGCCTGTGGGCTTCCTCACGTATCTGGGCGCCTTTCGCTCCAGCTGTGCTGCGCCCTGGCTGTGGCGGGGACACCGAGCCTGCTCTCCTGTGTGCTGTGATCTAGGTATCCATGTGGGCCTGCTCTGCTGGCACCCGAGGCAGAGGCTAGTGACCCCGGGCCATTGTGAAAGCACAGGAAATACTCTCCTTGTCTGTCTCTCGGGCCTGCGGTTCTGAGGTGTGTGCAGGTGGCTGCACCCGGGCCCTGTGGGGCACGCGCCTAGTCACGCCTTGGATTGACCTCCCTGTTACCCTGCAGCATGGCTTCCCGACCCCATGATCAAAGCCGCTTTGGGGGTGGGAGATGCACCAGTTAGGACAGCACCCTTCCAAGCTGTGCAGTCACCGTCTTTGGCTTTTGTCTCTTAGCAGCCTAGGAACTTTCAGTATGTGTGAAACATGAGGTGTTTATTGGCATGAGAAATATTCGCTTTTATTTTTAGTGCTTGGTTATGTGTTTATTATTTCCTGGTATAATTTGTGTATTTCCGTGTAGGTATACTTTGAGAAGTTACAGGCTCGTTTCAGTAATTCTTCCCGTATCTTTAAATGTTTTGTGGCTCCTGATCCTCAGTGATAAATTCACACCCTGTCCCTGAGGGTTGAGGCTGTGAGCAGCTTGGCTTGGTGGGTGACTGAGAGACGCCCCGTGTTTTCTGATGGCCCGAGACTTGTGATTTATCCTTCAAGTTGAACTTGTGGACTGAGGTGTCTCATGGGTGAGACTGGCATTCCGTGGTTTGCTGTCAACACACTGGCACTATTGTCATTCTAGGACAGATAACCATTTGTCGTGGTGGCTTGTGGTGCCTGTTTTATAGACTTTGCATTTCCTACACATTTGATGTGAGTGGCACATCTATGCTTGTGACAGTTAAAGTGTCTTCAGACAGTGCCGCTGGCCCTGGGTGAAGGGAGGGTAAAACACTGTGCTCTGAGAAGCACTGTTCTGGTCACATGATGGGAACATTTTCCAGTCTTTTTTCTTCTGAAAAGGGGCGTAGCCTTCTAAATGCCCTGGCTGCAGGCCACCAGCCTGGCTCCTACCACTTTTCCCAGTCAGTGTCTTCTTCAGATTTCGTCTCTGCGCGGAGCTCCGGCCCAGCTGGCCATGCTATATTTTTCCTCGTGACATTCTTGAGATATTTATCTTGCTTTTCGAGATGACTCTCACCTTTTCCAGGTTGCTGTTTGGCTTTTATCATCCTTTGGGGCAGCGAGGGTACAGTAGAGTCAAAACTGATGACACCATCTCTCCTGGAAGTCTTCATCATTATTACTTTCTTAGGCTGATTAGCGTCCTAGTGCTGCAGCGACATCCTTCCAAAATCAGAGTCTGAACCAAGAATCAATCAATAAATAAACAAGTAAGGCTAGTCCCATGGCGTGGGGTGAGGATGCCCTTTCTGCTCACCTCGCCTTGGTTGCTCACTCGGGTCTTTGCCGTCAGTGCACAGATAGCTTAGGTGCCACCTCGCCAGGATCCAGAACCTGGCTCTGCCCCACCTTCCCTGCAGCATCCGAGGCAACCTGAGTGTCAGCCACCATCATTTGCCCACAATGGTATTCCTTTCATTTTTCAGCAAGCCAAACTTAGTTTTCAAGAATAGTGTGGTAGTCTTTCTGTATTTTTGTTCTATTTACTTTTTCCAATCATTTAGATCTCACTTTAAACATCATCTTCAACAGGAGCTTTCCTGGCAACTCTATCAAAAATCTCTGTTCAGTTGTTCTTTAACATGGCCCTGTTTTGGTTCTTTATATGTGGTACATTTTCCATGACGCTTTGAATTTTTGCATATTTTTATTGCCCATTTACAATTACTGTAATACAAGCTCATTTGGTGCAGACTATTTCTTGTAGTGCTCTATGTGTAGTGCCAAGATTATCAGGGGTTTGATGCTGGGACTGACTCATGTTGCAATAGTAGGATTAAGGCTCCTCCACCCTGGGCATGAGTGTTATTCACCCCAAGGGAGGGCACCCTGGGCAGGAACTGAAGGACAGAAAGAAGGCTGCTGAGTTGCTTTTTGCTTGTAGCTTGCGTGTTACTGGGTGCCTTCAGCCTGTCACTAACTGTTTGTCCTCTGCTGTGCTCCTCTGCAAGGCCACCCTACCTTGGAGCCAGCGACCTATAGATGGAAACCTCTGCAAACTGTGAGCTGAATAAACCTTTCCTTGTTTTAACTTTGAGTGTCAGGTACTCCTAACCATAGGAAAAATAACTAAGACATCACATGGTCACATTTTAAATCATATAATTCAGCTGTCATCAGTGTGTTCATAAAGCTGTGCAATTAACACCATCGTCTAACTAAAGAATATTTTATTATCTAGGAAGCTCTGCTCCCATGAGCAGTCAGGCCACATGTCTCTTTCCTCTGAGTTCTAACAATTCTAATGTATTTTCTTTCTGTATGGATTTGCCCATTCTAAACATTGAATAAACAGGATCATATAATGTGTGCCTTTTTTTTTCCCCTTTGGTACCAGGGATCAAACTCACGACCTCATGCTTGCCAGGCAGGTGCTTATACCACTGAGCTAAACCCCCGGCCCTCTTGTATGCCTTTTCGTAATGGGGTCCTGTAATTTTCTTTTAATGTTCATCATTGAAATACTAGTAGCACATATAATACTTCATTTGTATGAGTAATGTTTCATTGTGTGGATGTAACATATTCTATTATTTATCAGTTGATGGCACTAGAGTTTTCACTTTTTGATGATTAATGCTGTGAACATTTGTGTACAAGTTCTTGGGTGGAGATACGTTTTCAATTCTCTAGTGTGCACCTAGGAATAGAATGGCGGGAGCATAAGGTAACACAATGTTTAACCTTGCAAAGAACTTCCAAATTGCTTTCCAAAGGTTGCACCATTTTACAGTTCTACCAACAACGTACGAGGGTTCCAAGGTTTCTATATTCATGTCAGCGTTTGTTATGTTCTGACCTTTTATATGTAGCAACCCTAGTGGTTGTGAAGTGTGTCTCCGTGTGGTTTTGATATGCAATTCCATGATGATAACTGACGTTGAACATCTTTTCATGTGCTTATTGGCCATTTATGGAGAATGTCTATTCAGATATTTTACTTGTTTTATTTTTATTGTTGATTTGTAAGAAGGCTTTAGGTATTTTACATATGGGACATTTATCACAAAATGTGAAGTATTTCCTCCCATTATATAGACTGTCTTTTCATTTTCTGAATAATACACTTTGATGTACAAAAATTATTTTTGATGTTCAATTTGTGTACTTTTCCATTTTTTGTTTGTGCTTTTGTGTCACTTCCAAGGAAACATTTACAAATGCAAAATTGGAGAGACTTATGCCAAAGACTTTTTTCTACGAGTTTTATAGTCTTACCTCTTACACTGAAGTCTATGGTCCATTTTCATCGACACATATGGTATGCAGTAGGGCCCAACTTCATTCTTTGCATGTGAATATTCAGTTATCTCAGCAACATGTTGTTGGAAAGCCTCCCCCCTTGCCCGCCATGCACACTAGCTGAACTTGGCACTATGACCAAAGGATCGGCTCATCATAAATGTAAGGGCTCGTTTCTGGGTTCTTAATTCTGCTCCAGTGATATGTGTTTTGTCATTTTGGGAATTCTGCATTGCCTTGATTGTTGTAGCTTCACACTACAATTTGCAATTGGAAGTGTTAGTCCTCCAGTTTTACTCTGGTTTTCAAGATTATATGGCTGTACTGGTATTTTTGTATTTCTAGATGAATTTTATGATTGGTTTTCCACAGGAGCCACCGGGGGTTTTGCTAGGAGTTGCATTGCATCTGTAGATAAATTTGGGGAACTGTGGCATCTTAATAATATTAAATCTTCAGACCCATGATTTTCCCATTTATTTATGTCTTCAATATTTTTCAGTGATGTTTTAGTGTATATTTTGTTTCTAAATTCTTAAATCTACTATTGATGCTGTAAGTTGAATTCTTTCTTCTTTACCTTCCTTCACCTTCCTTCTTCCCTTTTTGATTTCCTTCTTCTTTCTTCCTCCGCCCCTTCTTCATCCTACTTCTTATTCTTCATCCTCTTCCTCCTCCTCTTCTTCCTTCTTCTTTTCTTCCTCTTCCCCTTCCTACTTCTTCTTGTGTGTATTGGAGATCAAACCCTGGGCTTTGTGCGTACCAGGCGAGCATGGTATTACTGACTTCGTGCCCAGACCCCTTCTCCTTTTAGTCCTGTTTTGGGACAGGAAATCATCAGGTTTGTCCTTGAACTCATGACCTTTCTGCCTAAGACTACCAGTAGATGGGATTTCAGGCATGGACCATTATGCTGCTTTTTCCTTATTTTTGGTTTGTTCACTGCTGCTATATAGAAATGTAATTGAGTTAGCACATTGATTATGTATTTTACAATTTCACTCAACTTGTGTATTGGTCCAAGTTATACTTTTGTGTATACATATTCTTTAGGATATTCTATAGATAAGCTCTTCCGTTTGTGCAGAGACACGGATTTATGTGTTTTTTAATCTGGATGCCTGTTTGTTCCTAGGGTCCCTGGGCTGAACCTCTAGAACAGTGAATTAGGAAAAGGCTAGAGTACACGTCCTTATATTAATGTTGATCTTTGGAGGACAGTGTGCAGTCCTTCATCATTTAGCAGGACATTGGCAGTGGGTTTTGCATATGTGCCATTGTTTCATTTGAAGAATTTCTCCTTCTTCTCTTTTTTTTAGTACTGGGAATTGGCCCCTAGATCCTGAGCTTACCAGGCATGTGCTGTGCCACTGAGCTGTACCCTGATGCTTCCCTTTATTCTTAATGAAGTATTTTGTTTTAAATCCAGAGTAAGGTTGAATTGTGTCAAATGATTTTCCTGAGTCCACTTGTGATCATGTGACTTTTATTCTTTTAATATGATGATTTTGACGTTTTCATATAGGAATATGAGCCTTCCTGCCTGGGATAAATCCCACTTGACGTGGGTGCGCGTAATTCTTTTCATGGGTCACCAGATTTGGTTTGCTATACTTTATCAAGGATTCTTGCACCTATGTTTATAAAATTATTGTTTTGTGCACTCTTGGGATGTCTTTGCGTGGTGTGGTATCACGATGACACTGGCCTCACAGGCTGAGGTCAGATGTGTGTCACAGTTTGTGTCTGGAGCGTCCTGAAGGAAGGGAGCTCATGCTGAAGGGTCAGCTCCAGCTCATGAGGTCATGACCCACCGCAAGCCCCTCCCAGCAGGCCCCAGGCGGGCCTTTGAGGGCCCCAGGCGGGCCTTTGAGGGCCGGTTTGTCCCTAGGCACTTTCGCTCCCCCCCCCTCACATCTACCTTCCATGAGATGAGCACAGTGGCTCCACTGCGCCCTTCTGGTCCCGCGGAGCCCGTGACCATAGGCTGACACTCCAATGTCATGAACTCTAATGTGGTCTTCCTCCTCTCCCTTCTTTATCTCGGGGTTTTGTCCCAGTGTGGCAAAGTGACTAATAGAAAGAGCTGCTTCCTCCTCCGCCGCTTTAATGTTTGCGAGGTTGGTGTTAACTCTTCCAATGCGTGCTAGATTTTATTAGTGGAATCATACAATTCTGGGCTTTTTATGGGAAGTATCTTGTTGTTTGATTACTAATTCATTCATTTTGCTTGTTGTAGCCTTAGATTTTCTATTTGTTCTTGAGTTATTTTGATGGTTTGTGTCTTTTTATGAGAAATAGCTCATTATATTTAGGTTATTTAATTCATTTAAAATCATTTTCATTACTTTAAAATGACATTTTTATTCCTGACTTAAATAATTTGAGTCTTCTATTTTTTCCTGTCAATTTACCTAAAAAATTATTTCAAGAAAAAAGTTGTTTTATAGGTTTCCTTTATTAATATCTATCTATCTATCTATCTATATACATTTTACACTTAATTTAACTTTATTTTTCATTAGTACATATTTGTCATATATATTGATTTAATTCATTATAGGAAATTTGTACCAGTACATGATATATCTTAATTCTTTTTTTCCCATTCCCCAACCCACCCTTCAACCACTTTTCCTCCACCTGTTTACAAAAGCTTTGTTTCCATTTTTTTCATACATTCTCTCTTTTTTCCTTTTCCTTTCCTTTTCTTCCTCCTTCCCCCTCCCATTTACCCTTTCTCATTTAAAGATTTTTTTTCCCTACTTCTTGATAAACTATCATCCATTTTGGTCTTTATTTACTCTTTTTGTTTCTCACACAAGAGAAACAATGTGACATTGAAGCATGTATCTCTGATTTATTTCACTTAAAAGTATGGTCTCCAAGTGCATCCATTTACCTAAAGATGGCTCCAGTTCCTCCTCTTTGAGGGTAGTATTCCACTGTACATAGAAATAAATTTCTTTATTTATCCATTGAAGAGCACTTGAGCTGTTTCCAAAATTTTGCTATTGCAAATTGTGCTGCTATGAACATAGGTGTGTATAAATCCCTGTTGCATGATGTTTTTTACTTTTTCAGGAAGATATCAAAGAAGAGGAACTGGTGAGAACCTCCAGTTTTTGCTTTTTGATGAGTCTCCACACTGTTATGCAGTAATTGCTCCAGTTCACACACCCATCAGCAGTGGAGAGGGGCTCCCTTTTCCCCCCACAGTCTTGCCAGCATTTATTGTTGATTTAATTCTTGATAATAGCCACTCTTTGTAGAGTGAGATGGAATCTCTGTTGTTTTAATTTATATTTCTTGAATGACCAATGATGTTGAACGTTTTTCATATATTTATTTGCTGTTTGTGTTTCTTCATCTGAGAAATAAATATTCATTTCAGATGTCTGTTTTTGGATTGGAGTCTTTAAATTTTGGGGTAGTTGATTTTTTTCAAGTTCTTTATATATTCTAGGTATTAGTCTGTTGTCCAAGGAACAGCTGCTAAATTTTTTCCCCATTTCCCCACTCTGTAGGTTGCCTCTTCACTCTTTTGGTAGCTTATTTTGCTGTGGAAAAGCTTTTTAATAGGATGAGATCCCAGCTGTTGATTCTTTATAGTGTTTCCTGTGTGATTGGGGTTTTGTTCATAAAGTCTTTCCATATAGAAATGTCTTTAGAATTTAACCTCTTTTGTCCTCCAAAATGTTGTTTCTGATAATGTTTTATACTCTATGTTTTACTTACTTCCATGCAGTGATTTTTTTTAAACTAAACACTACTATGGCTATAAGTTTGCCTCCAAATGTTACCTTAGCTCTATTCTATGAGTTGTGGCATATTTTGATTTTTATTCATCTCAAAATATTTTCTAATTTACCTTCTGATTTCTCCTATGACTTTGTTATTTAGGGATGTTTTGCTTACTATTCATGTATTAATGAATTCTCTATGTAATACTTTTTTGAAGAAAATGTATTTTTTCTTTTCTTTTCTTCCTTTCTTTTCTTTTTCTTTCTTTCTTTTTTTGTCCTTTTGAGACAGGGTCTTGCTATGCAGTTCAGGCTGGCCTTAAGTTCACTTTGTAGCCCAGGCTGGCCTTGAACTCACAGGGATCCTCCTGCCTCAGCCTCCTTAGTGCTGTGATTACAGGCATGCGCCACCATGCCCGGCAGTATTTCCTATTTTCAATTCTTATGTATTACACAGTTTTTTGTCCTTTTGTTGAATATATTTGGCAAATAAAATCATACATATTTAGGGTGGACAGCATCATGACATACGCATTGTGAAATCATAACACATCAAGCTAATTAACATCCATATATAACGATTCTCAATTTCTTTCTTTCAGAAACATTTTATACTAGCATAAGCAAAGAAAAAATACTCCTAAAAGAAAAAATGTTCCAAGCATCTCATTCCTAGAGGCAGATTAAAACAATTAGGTGAACAACATTCTAGATGATTTCTCAATATCTTTATATATTACTGCATCTTTGAAAATAAAAATCTGCAATCTTTTCACTCTGATAGATTCATGTCAACATCAGGACCTCTTAGTGACATAGTTAATAACTCTTTTCCTTCTCCCCTATTACTCTTCCTTGTAGCCCCACCCATTCTCTTTTTTTGTTTACCTGATAATCTCTCTTAACCCTTTTTAGTTTTCAAATATTAGTGAAAAATATGATAATTCTCTTCTAGTGTCTTGCTTATTTTGCCTAACACGATTGTCAGTTCCATCCGTTTGCTGCAAATGACATAATTTTATTCTTATGACTGAATAGTAGTCCATTTGTATATATGCCACATTTTCTTTATCCATTTATCTCTTGGTGTGTATCTAGGCTGGTTCCATGCCTTGGTTATTGGGAACTGTGCTGCGATAAACCTGGGTTTGCAGGTCCCTGTAGAATGCTGCCTTTAACCTGCTGGGGATATAGCAAAGTGGTACAGCTAGGTCACACTGAGGTTCTCGTTTTAGTTTTTTGAGGAATTGCCACATTGATTTCCACAGTGTCTGGTCTAATCTGCATTCCCACCAGCCGTGTAGAGGATCCTTTCTCCCTTGCACCTGCATTTATTGCTTTTTATTCTTGATGACAGCCGTGCTGACTGGGGTAAGAGGGAATCTCAATGTAGATTTGATTTGCGTTTCCCAAATGACTAAAGATGTTGAACATTTTTTGTAAGTTTATGAGCCATTTGTACTTTTTGTTTCAGAAGTGTCTGTTCAGTTAGTTGTCTATCAGTTGGGATATTAGGTTTTATGGTATTAAGCTTTTTTGATTCTTTATATAGTCCAGATATTAATCCTTTATCAGAAGTGCAGCTGGCAGAGATTTTCTCCCATTCTGTAGGCTGTCTTTGCTCCTCACTATTTGGTTGACTGTGTAGAACCATTTTAATTTGACATAGTCCTATTTGCTGATAATTGCTACTCTTCTCTGTGTTGTAATATTGCAGGGTAATTTAAAAGTATTTGCTTGTGTCAGTGTCTTCAAGTGGCCTCTCTTATTCTCAGTTTTAGACTTTTAGATCTCCTACCTCAGGGTTTAGTCCATTTGGAATTGTTTTTTGTACAGGGAGATCGGGCCTTGTTTAAACCTACATGCAAGCATCAGGTTTTCCCAATACCATTTGTTCAAGAGGATGCCTGTTCACGCTTTTGGGTCCTTTGCCAAGAATCAGTGGCGATAGTAGTATGGGCTGGTCATGTTATGGGAAAATTCCCGAGCTAAGCCAAACCAAAAGGAAGACTCTGCAATGAGGAGATAAGAAGGCAGGGTTTAATCTTTACACCAGCGAACTGTTGCAGGATAACTCCTCAAACGCAGCAGTGCTGAATTTACAGAGTTTAGTTTACATAGAATGTAGAAGCAGGGAGGTACAAAGCAAATGACAAAATGTTACATAATTACATCTTGTTATCTTAGACGTAGTTGTTCAAGTTACAAAATCAAAGCATAAAAAATGGACAATCAAACAATGACAGCACAAACTATGCTGTTTGATAAACTAATAAAAACTTAGTATGGTTATTTATCTTGCACACTTAAACATACATACAGTTATAATTTATCAACTAGTGATTTCTTACTTTTTTTTGACTAGTCATTTCTTACTGTTTTTTTTTTTGAAATTCTCTATGATTTTTACCCTTTTTTCTGTTTTGCTTTTTTTCTCTAAATAAAAAAAGCCATTGCATAATTGGTCCCATGCACTGAGTCATATATTGACAGGCAGGGGAGTCCTGGACAGATTTGTTGAAACAAAGGAATTGTTTATCATAACACAGAAACATTCTGGGAACAAGTGTAGGGCCCCTTACGGGGTGAGCATAGTTAAAGGCACCCTTGCATTAGCCCAGGGAGCCCTAAAGTGCAGACACTGACTGACTCCGGGCTCCTGGGGGGGCTGCAGCTGGGCTGCACACAGTCACAGTCCTCTGAGTGCAGCGGGGACTTGTCAGAGACCTCTCACTGACCACGAAAGACTTGTAAGTCTGCTGTTGTATAAATGCGTTCTTACATTACAATTGTGCCCCACAGTTATGTCACCCACTCTATTCCCTTAGTACATGTGTCTGTGTTTGGGCCACTATCATTCTGTTGTTTTTCTATGGTTTTGTAGTATAATTTGATACAAGCCATTGATGTGTCTAGCATTCCTTTTTTTCTTTTTTGCTTAGGATTGCTGTGGGTCTTTGGTTTCAATATGAAGTTTAGGATTTTTTCTAGTTCAGTGAAAGAATATCATTGGAATTTTGAGGAGTGCATTGAATTCACAAATCGGTAATATGCCATTTAAGCAATATTGATTCTGTTGATCCATGAACATGGGAAATCTTCCCATCTCCTTGTGTCTCATTCAGTTTTTCTCTTGTGTGTTCTATAATTTTCATTGTAGAGCTTTTAACCTCCTCGGTTAGGTTCATTTCTAGACACTTTATTCTCTGGAAGATATTATGAATAGAATTGCTTTCCTGATTTCTTTCTCAGCTGGGTCATTATTAGTGTACAGAAAAAGCTATTGATTTTAACATATTGATTTTGTATCCTGCAGTGTTTGGTCTTCTTCCTAAATTTTATAAGGAACCTTTTCTCCACAAATTTCAGAAATACCTAGTAAGTTTGCGCAGTGAAATAAAGTGTTGTCTTTTTAAAATTAAATAATTGTAAGTACTGTGGAACCACATATCTGGAGGGTAAATCTTTTAAAGTAAGTTTTTTGCAAAATTAAAAAATAATGCTTTTGGCTGATTTAATTTTCACATTTTCTATGAAGGCCAAATAAATTACTTTGGATCCAAGAAATTAATTTCAGACTGTTAAATGCATTTTAAATTAATTTTTTAAAAATAAATTTAATATAAAGTTTTAAAGAATAAACTTAATAAAAGTGGGGAAAATAGCTTTGCCTTCAAGAACTCTTGAGTCTGTCTTGGGGAGAGAAAGAAGTGCATGTAAACACAATCTCTGGCCGTCTGTGGAAGCACCACACTAGTGGAAGAGGAGCAAGAAATCTGAGGGAGAACATCTAAGCACCTTAGGGAAGGCATCCACGAGTGAGAAACACCCGCCTGCACCTGCAGGCCCTGGCCAGTGTTGGACAGCTGGGGAGGAGAGTGGGACCCTCTGCAGGGCATGGGCAAAGGCCGTCACTCAGGAGCTCCCTGTCAGGAGCAGGGGTGAGCGTCAGTGAAGAAGCCCAGGCTAGGGGGAAAAAGCTGAAAATGTTCTGACTCCAAGGTGTGGTTTCTGGAGTGAAGCTGCAATCAGATCTCAAGGAGTTAGAGTGGAAGGAAACAGCTTTTAGTCATTTGGTAGTGAATAGAGGTGAATCCAGAATTTACAGACTTAAGCCACATTTTCGGTTTTCCTTGTGAGATGACTCATCCTCACGTTTGAAAATAGAAGATGAGGAACTTTTGGTAGCGTAGGAATAGTGTTGAGAAGAGGACATATATTTCGAAGTAAGCCTATTTATAACAATAGTAGCAGGGTATTGTGGTGCATGCTTGTAATGTCAGCGAATTGGGAGACTAAGGCAGGAGGGTCCCAAAGTCAAGGCCAGACTGAGGAGCTACAAGAATTAGTGAGGACCTTTCTCCAAACAATACAAAACAAAACAAAGTTTAAAAAGACCTTGGAATGTAGCTAAGTACAAAGGCTTTGGTTCAATTCCAAGTAATGGGGGGGGGGA
>PVJX010047661.1:0-11793 GCA_004027295.1 Dolichotis patagonum
GCCCCCAACCCTGAGAACATTGATCCAGAAGAGGTAAATACAAAAGAGATTGAGGGCAGCAAACATGCAACATCAAACCCAGCATTAGCGGACATAAAGAGATATCTTCAGGACCTTGTAAGCGGGACCAAAACTGAAATATTAATTCAAATTAAACAAGAGATAAGTAGATTAATAAAAGAAGGTCTGGGCACCTCTCAAGAAGACACAGACAGAACAATGAAAGAACACAAATGGAGAGAAAAATTTAATGAAGAATTCAGAAAAACCTAGCATGCATGAAGCAGATTCAAAGAGATTACAGGAAACTAAAGACTCCATAGAAAGCTGGCAATACTGCTTGAAAGAAACCAAAGACAGACTATCAAAAATTGAACACAGGCTTGCAATGTGGGGTCATGAAAGGGAAGATCTCTTAAAAATAACAAGGGAGCAGGCAGTAACAATAGGAAGGCTAGAGGACAACAAGAGGATCTATAACTTAAGAATAAAGCATGTGAATGAAGAAGCAGGAGTCAAAACAGAGGAACTGCAAAGGCTATTCACAGAAATTATTAAGGAAAACTTCCCAAACATAGAAAAAGGAAATGATACGCAGATGTATGAAGTCTACAGAACTCCAGCCACCTACAACCCAAACAGAGCTACACCCAGACACATAATAATCAAGATCCCAGAAATTCAATATAAGAACAGAATATTAAAAGCCATCAAAGAAAAGAAACAGATCACCTATAAAGGAAAACTCATCAAAATCATGGCAGACTTCTCGACACAGACCATCAAGTCAAGAAGACCTTGGAGTGAAGTAATTCAAGCCCTGAAGGAGAACAACCTCCAGCCCAGACTGATGTATCCTGCAAAACTCTCTCTAGAAATTAATGGAGAAACAAGATGCTTCCATGACAAAGAGGAACTGAGAGAATTTGTGACCAACAATCCAACCCTACAAAAAATACTAAAGGACATTTTAGAGAGAGAGAGAACAAGAATACGAGCATTTCAGAAACAGTGGCAGAGCGGCCTCAGTGAACAGGGCAGACAGTGGAGTGGAACAGAAAAATAAACAACCAATGGCAGAAAAACAGAGTAGCAGAAATAAGGCAGAGCAGATTGGCTGTAATCTCTAGTATAGATGGCCTTAAAATATTAACAGAGAGAAACACAGGCAGAGTAGATAAGGAGATATGGTCCATTGAGCTGCTCTATATAGGGAGGCAGTGGGACCCAAAACAAGCAGTGCACCCCATGGGAGTGAAAGGGGAGGAATTGGCTAAAAAAGGGAGGTAGAGGACACTGTTAATGGGGTAACAAGATTTAAAATTTACATTATTCTCACTACTCTGCTTGGATGGATTACGTGCTGTTCCAGTTTGTCTACTTACACTAGACTTGAGGACATGGTCAGCTATCCCAAAAATAAGAGGACATATTATGGTAATCATCCCTAATTTTCCTATCAACTTAATCTGAAGCCCTTTATAACTTACACTGTCTTATTATGACTGATCTTATTTGTATCTCTTTGGTTTTTGTGGACATTTTTATTTGATAGGTAGAAGCTCTCTTTGGCAGTTCAGAAAAACCGGGAGAAGGACTTTAAAAGGACTTTTGAAATTATTCCCAGGTTTGGGTACCTCTAGTCTATCTAAGGTGACAGGAGACAAGTGTTAATTTCCAATATAGTGGGTAGTATTTCCCAGGCTCTCAGAAGACAATGGCGATTACATGCACCATGAAGACCCCAGTCATCTGGAAACCTGAAAGGGCCAATTGTTCACTTAACATTACCTTGGCCAAACTGTGTCAAGAAACTAATACAATTGGTTAAAACATTTTTACTTATGACTCTGACCCATATCAGAACTCCCTCCAAAGAGAAGAGAAACCCAACCTTTTTGAAATGGTATGTTGAGGATTCTTTCCAGGTTCTAAACTAGTTCTAAAACACACTTTTTCTGGAAATTAAACTGTCAATAAAATATATGTTCTAGGACAGATGGTATCATCTCTTTATAGGCATGCAAATCTGAAACTTTCTTCTATGAGTGAAAGACTTCACCCTTATGAACCAGGAGATCAGATTTATTTTAAAACTTTGACATTAGCGTCCCCTCTGGATAAGCTGAAACCAATCTTTAAAGGAATTTATTTAGCCTTTCTAAATACTTGCTCTTCCCAATATTCATTTTACCAGAGTAAAGAGAGTAAAGAAACCAAAAGACTCAAATGAACCCACCTACAACTACTCCTGTGAACTTGGAATGGAAACACACTAAAGCTATAAATAAATAAATAAAATAAGTAGAGCCATGCAGTAAATGTCTCTTTTGTTTTGCTCTCCTAGTTTCTCTTTTGGCTTACACAGTTTAAACTGTGTATTTGCTTATGGTCTTTTGTATCTTACCAGAAGCTTAACATCACATTCAATATAGTCATAGTATAACTAATGTCATATGCATGCTAACATAAATAGAATAAAACAATCAACAACCCTTTTGTCTCACTTTTTCACTGACCTATTTAACTATATTTTGGCCTCAATTCCCCAGGACCTCAATCCTATATTTCCTGGGTCACTGAAATTTAAAATGTCAATTTTACCGATTTTATTAATGATTTATGGCATAATTTGACATGTTTTAAAATGTTACAGTAAATAGTTATAAAAGGAACTCAAATTATAATGATACAGACTCCTCCTGATGATCCTAAAACCTGTTTCTCTTGAACATTAAGAGAATTTTACTCTTTTAAGGAGGATACACCCCCATTCAGTGGAATTGGTTTCAGTACAGTGACTTCAAAGACTGAGGAGTGAAATGTCTCAGGGTCATATTTTCTTTTCAAATGTGTTCTATAACCTTAAACTGAGCATGCTTAAAAATGTGTCTGCCATCTTTCTTTTTGGCCATGTGATCAATGTCCCGACACTGAGCGTGCTCAAAAATCTATACACTAAATTAAGCAAACTAAGAAAAGTTACATGTGTCTTCTTGTATGTGTATGAATAGACACCCCAAATAAAATCTCATTCTTCATTTGATGTGATCATTATTTTATTGGCAATTCCAGTACTCTCCTTGCTGTAGGTAATAAATATTTCTCTACACTCTTTTATCTCCTGGTCTTGCTTTTTTACTTTGCACTCACCAAGATATGAATGCTTTACAGTTAGCTACATTGTCTAGTTCTTGTAGCCTCAATAGATGAGGTGGTTAAGAGAACAGTCTAGAATATTGGAGCAGTCAACCTATAAGTGAGCCCATGGTTATTGCTCTTATATCTAAAATGACTCTGTGAAGGACATTTCTGTTTATTAACATCTGCCATTCAGATTACTCCAGTTGGAGGTGAGTCAAAGGGATACAGTGAAACCAAAGAGTTTTGGAATTCAGCAGGCATAGATAGGAATTCTGGGTCTAACATGTGTACTTGGGCACATTTATTTTTTTTCTTAAAATCCACTTTCTGTGTTTAAAGACATGCAAATCTTTGTGCCTTAAAAGTTATGGATGTGAATCTCTTCGAGGCATGTCTGTGGCAGGGTAAGCTCGTATCTACCATATATGCTAGCCAGAAATGCACTGGAAAAGTTCATAATCTTTTCCAACTTGGATTTCTGTAGAATAGGATAGTGACCCTTCACTAGACAGTTGTGAGCCCCTCTGAGACTGCCTATCCATAGTGGTCAGTACTCTGTAAACACTTACCCAATTTGTGTTCTTTCCTCCCTTCACTTTTTCTACTTTATGGTCTATGTATGGATGATCTATGATCAATTTAGTTCTCATTCATTGAGACAGGCTACAGAATATATGTCTGAATAGCCTGTAAACCATGTAAACTTTGTGTTCTCTATGACTTTTGGCTAGTGTAAGGAAGATAGGCTACAAACAATTGTCTGAATAAAATAATTCTTTCTACTTTCTTTAATAGAAATATGTTGGTATTTGCCTTGTCAGTTTGTGCTACTATAACAGTACCGTAGACTCTATGGCTTATAAGTGACAAATATTTATGTTCCCCAGTTCTGAAAACTGAAAATCCATGATCAGTGATCAGGATGCCAGCTGGGTTGAGTTCTGGCGAATATCCTCTTCTGGCTTATTTTGCTGTTGTTGTTATATCCTCATATGGTAGAAAAAGAGCCAAAGATATCTATGAGATCTCTTGTATAATGGACCTAAAAGATTCACCCTCATGACATAATTACCTTCCAAAAATTCTCTCTCCTAATACAATCATATTAAGCATTAGAATTTGAAATATACTAATTTGGGAGAACACAAGGATTCACTCCATAACAATGTTAAAGCATTTCATGTAGAAATGCATTACAGAATTGCAATGAATAAATGAAAATAGCATTAAAAGATTATACCACATTTGAATTTTATGTTTTTCTACTAAGTAACACTTTCGGACAAATGTACACTTAGAAAAGAAAACATACTAAAATATTTAGAACCATCTTGTCTTTTATTATGTTGGCCATATAAGGTTTTAATTCTATTGACAATTCATTTTATTTCTGTGGGTTTTTTCTCTGTAGAAGAAACCAAAATGATTCGCTAGATAAAACAACATTCCTAAGATGTAAAAAAATTTAAAAACATGAGATGATTTATAGCTACCATGATGTATTGACTTAATATACTCCATCCTATTTGCAAACATTTTCATTTTGTATTATTTCAGTTTAATATATGTAAGAATATTATACAAAATGTTCTACTAAAATAGAAGGTACTTTTTATTGGGCTGCCACTGACCTCTTTTAAACTAGAGTTATTTTTAGAGCACTTTTATACACAAATGGGAGATGTGTAGTATAGTCACTTTTGCCAAAGTTCTTCACCCAGGCAGAGAAGCAAATACTGAGTTGAGAGGACCATGCAAATTAGCACCAAGGGTAGTGCAGCAGGAGACACTGAACACTGTGGGCCTTGAGAGTCTTTATTTCATACTAAGATCCTAGTGTTTAAGACCCCTAAATGGGGCATTCAATTAAAATAATGGCAAAGTTTAATGTCTTTGTATTTGTTAAAAATACTAATATGTTTCTTGCACATAAGATACACTGCTTCTAAATTATGTCTGTTACACACAGAAACAATCTCTTAGGACTAATATTCTGTCACTTAAAAACACATACTTTAGAGCTAGGCATGGTGGTGCATGCCTGTAATCCCAGCACTTAGGAGACTGAAGCCAGAGGATCAAGTTCAAGAGCTACATACGTAGTGAGCTCAAGGCCAGCCTAAATTACATAGTGAGACCCTGTCCCAAAAATACAAAAACCACCACCAACAACAACGAAAATAAAATCCACATCCTTTGAAGCCAAGAAGGCTGTAGAGAGCTATCCCTTGCAGCAACTGCCAGAAAGAAAAGTATCAGGGCAGTAAAGGAGAAACTTTCACAGATAGTGAGAGAAGAAAAACTCTGAGAATGAATGAAGTTGATGAGAACCTTAAACAGTGCTGGGTGGAAAGGCAACCTAGAGAAAAGAACAATTGGCAGGGGGTGAGGCCACTGATTACCATGTTCTTAGAACTGTGAAACTCAGGCAGGACTTTTCTCAGTTCCTACTGTACCAGGATGTATGAAACCAGAACTTTAAAGCAATTTCTACTGTCTCAAAATTGAGTTTCACAGTTCTAAGAACATGGTAATCAGTGGCCTCACCCCCTGCCAATTCCTGTTCTTAACTGGTGGAAACTAGGAAACATCTAATCATCTCATAGCCTTAGGACTATAGGTGCTAGTGCATCACTCAAGATTGTCTCTTAGAAATCTTTTTAATGTTTATTAGTACATGTTTGCTATACATGATGATTACACTCAGTTTTCAGTGTTGGCACATATACATAACACAGTCAAGGTTGTCCTTGGGGATGAGATTACATGTGTTCATCACCTCCAAGACTGTAAGCATCAGTGGAACAAGTTTTGTCGCACCAAACTCACTAGATAGACTACTATGGTTTGTGTCTAGGTGTCCTCCCAGAACCTCATGCAGTCGTGGGGGTTGGGCTTTTCAGAGGTGACTGAATCTAGAGTTTGTGATTGATTCATGGTTCAATACTGGGATTAACAGTGTGAGAACTACATTTGGCCTAGGGTGGATAGCCTGAGTACAGTAGAAGGGAGAGAAGAGGCTTGTCCCTTCTTCCCTCTCTTGTAGCTTTTGCTCCCTTCCGCCACTGTGAACAGTTGCCCCTTTGTCATGTGCTACCCTTCCTTGGACCCAGATGATTATGGACTGAAACTTCTATAAACCATTCCTCCTTTAATTTTGGGTGTCAGGTATTTTGTCTAAGCAGTGACAGAAATGTAACTAAGACAGAGACCTAGACACAAATACCAATCCACAAGTCTCAGCATCTATGGAACCTAGTGAAGTTCTCCCCCATGTCTGATACTGTAGGATGTATGGATTTCTGTGCTTCTAGCCCAAAATTACTTATACAACCTTAGATGACTTAGGAAACATCTCCATATGCCACAGACCCTATCCCAACTTGTGGTTCTGGAACTGTATCTGCTGGTACAACACTTCTAGGCATGTCCCACATTTCATTTGAGACTTGTCAAGGTCTTCTTCATATCTTGTGCCTCAGGAACTGTGGCTAGTTGTAATATGACCCTTGAATTCACCTATGATTACCTCAACAGTCTTGAAAACTCTCCTCTCCATATCTTGTACCTTTGAGACTGGAAGTGACCATCACAAGCTCAGGGAAATTAGGATCGTTACCTAAGACAATACATTATTGGAAGCCTATGCCACTGTGAAGGTATACAACTGCATTCATCAATCCCTGCAGTCTAGTCTATGGAAGAAAAACTAATACTGCTGGCATCAATAAAAATGAACAAATCACAGAGACTTTGCTATTGAACTACTCTATACCTAGGCCCAAAGCACTTATCCAAATGACAACTCAAATTTCATCTAAACAAAAATTGTTTTCTCTAAAAGCTGTTTCATAAAATTGTTGGAAGTGAGCATCACATCCAAATGTATATATGTCAATAAGAGAACACAAGAAACCTAAAAGAAACATGACATCTTCAAAGAAAAACAGTAATTCTCCACAAATTGACCTCAAACTCAAGGAAATATCTGAAATGACTGAAAAAGAATTTAACATTTCTAAGAAGACTCAATGAAACATGAGTAAAAGTAGATAACTGATATAAGGAAATGAGAAAAAATATGTAGGATATGAATGACAAAATCACCAAAGAAATATAAATCATAAAAAAAGAACTAATCAGAAATCTTATATTGTAATTTAGATCTGAAATGTTTTACAAAGTCTCCTGTGTTCAAAGGTGGGGCTTTTAGAAGGTTATTGGGTCATTGGATTGCTGTGGATTAATCCACTAGTGAGCTTATTGTTGAATGTGCTATTAGGAGATGGGTGCTGGTTAGAAGAGGTGGGGCACTAATGGGACACTAATGGAGGATATATTTATTAAAATCTTTTCCTACTTTCTCCATCTGTGCTCTTTATGATTTAAGCAGCCAGGGCCTTCTATCATACCATTTCTTCCTTGGAACCAGTCAACCATGAACTGAACACTCTGAAACAGCCTGCAAAAATAAACTTCTATCCCTTAAGTTGTAAATGTCACATATTTTGCCCCAGTCATGGGTAGGCAGATTAATACAGAAATTGTCCTGGAGAAGGTGGATATTAGCTGTCACTGTACCCAACCATGGGGTTTACAAACCTTTGGAATGGGTTTTTAGGAGAAGTTTTGAGATGTTTAGGGAATTGGGCTGGAGAAATTCTAGAGTACTATAGGTAAAACTTGATGGGCACTTCTGCTGGGAGTTTGGATGAGCAGAACGCTGATAGGAAGACAGGGTAAAAGTCAGACTTACAAGATTTCAGATGAAAATAAAAATTCTATTAGGAATTGGACCAGAGCTCTCTGTTATGTTGCATTCTGGCATTCTTATCTATATTTGATCCTAAGACTTTGTGGGAGGCTGAATTTAAAGGTGATTAGACTAATTAATCTGATGAAGGAAATCTTAAGGCAGCTCATTGTTCAAGTTGTGGTATGGATAACTCTGAATGTTTTTTGCTAGAGTGACAGTGAGAATCAGGAACAAAAAGTGGAGTCAAAATAGTGACAAACAAAGTTTGGCTAGAAAGGAAGGTTGTATAAACTGGGGAACAGTTTATGAGAGTGTAGTTGCCGAAAAGATTAGCACCATTAAAAAAGGACCCAGTACTTTCCACCAGGCCAATAGGAAAGAAGCCTTGGGGACATCTCAAGAAGTGGTCAGACCCAATGTATCATAAACTCCAAGGTGTAAAAGTGTAAACTTTTTCAAAAGATTTTTGAGAAGAGAACCTGAGGGTTCTGTACTCTCTTGAGGGCATTTAAGAAAGTGTATTCTTTTTTTTTTTTTTTTTTTTGCGGTACTGGGGATCGAACTCACAACCTTGCACTTGCCAGGCAGGCGCTTATGCTGCTGAGCTAAATCCCCAGCCCAAGAAAGTGTATTCTAAGTTCAGCCATCCAAACACTCAGAGTTTACTTCAGGCATAGTCATAAGGAGTTCATCTGTTATTCAAGCTGGCAGCAAGTCTTGGCATTATCCACTTGGTGTTTATTTTGCAGGCATGCAGAATACAAGAGTTATGGGGTCATGGAGGCTTCCACCCAGATTTGTAAGAAGGCTGACAGGTCAGGAAATGTGGTGTGACAGGATTATAGTCCCTGATATGAGGTCCTGTGAAGGTAATGCTTGAAACTGTGAGGCCATGCTGCAGTGAAGATTGTAAGCTGTTGCCGATGCAAAGAGAGTGAAATGCATGCTAAGAAAAGTGCATAGAAAAAAGAAAGAAAAGTGCATAGGCAGAAGCAGAGACTGCCCAGGAGAGAGGCCACATGGATTACAACTGGTAATCCCATGGGGACAGGGCTGCCCATGCCCTATGAAGTTCACATTTTACTACCACATGCACTGGATGCTAGACAAGGAGCTAGCTACCATATTTAATGTTTGCCCTACAAGATTTTGATCTTGCTTTAGTCTAATTCCTTTCCATTTCCTGAATCTTCCTTTGGGGAGCAAGAATGTTTACCCTGTCCCATTGTATGTTGAAAGCATTTAACTTCCTTTTTTAATTTTTACCATGGTTTACAACTAAGAGATTGCCTTGAGACACAGGCATAGAAATAAATGCTCCATGATCTAATTTATACATGACACCTAAAAGAGTTGAACTCAGAACCAGAAGTAGAATGATAGTTACCCTAGGCTATGGGTGGGAGTTGAGGAGATAGAAAAATGGGAAGTTGTTGGTCAAAAGGTATAGATTTTTGATAGGAGAAAAAAAGTTTTGAGATATGTGGCACAGCAGCATGACTAAACAACAGTGATGTATGTTTTCAAAATAACTAAGAGTATACTTCCAATTGTCTCACCATAAAAACATGACAGGTAATCAAGTTGGGCACATTAATTTGTTTGGTATAGTAATTCTACATCATCTAAGTAAAATTTCTCCATGGAAATCTTTAGTAAAAGGCAAAGTATTTATACTAGTAAAATTTCTCATTGTGCCCCATAAACATAAACTATTTGTCAATCAAAGTAGTATTGATAAAAGAGCAAAACAAAATCATAATAAGGTACCACTTCACATCTATTAGGATGACTATTACCCTAAAATAAAAATAACATTTTTATTATTATAACATTTTATTATTATAACATTTTTATTAAGCATTGTCAAGATGTGAAAAAAAGAATCAAAACTTTTGTTCATTTCTGGTGAGACTGTAAACTAGTACAGCCTTCATGGAAGACAGTGTGATGATTTCTCAAAATATTTAAAAATACAGTGGCCATCTGATACAGCAGTTGTGTTTCTAATTTTATCTGAATGAATTGAAATCAAGGAGTCAAAAATTCATAGAATGTACATTGAAAACACTGAACCTAACATAAACTATAGATTTAAGTTTTAATTATGCATCAATATTTATAAGTAATGAAAGATGTAGAGAAAACAGTTTCTGTAGTGAAGTGAGGGTATACAAGGAAATTTTCTGTATGTCCCATTATATTTTTCTATGAACCTGAAACTACACTTTGATAAAAAAAATTATTAAAAATAAACAATTTTGGAGGAAAAAAAGATGGCGGACTGGTAGGTAGCAGGAGAGAGACCCTCTCTGAGAGAGACAGCTCAAATGCCAGAATAAAACACCCTGGAGAGACCCAAACAGAGAGAGATGGACTCCCACAACCCACGAAGAATCTAAAGCACAAAAAACCGCTCTAATATGAGGTCCTGGGGCTACTATTAGTGAAGATAAGATCAGCAAGCACAGCACCCTCCTCAAGCCACCTGAATTCCTGCCTGACCTGAACAAGCAATCCACGCTGAAGCGACTGGCTTGAGCCACTGGAGCGCGGAGCTGAACAGCCCTGCATGCAGCTTGCCTGGACTGGCCGTGCACTCGACCCACCCAGAGGCACCGTGAATTCCCACTGCAGCTGGACTGAAGTCGGAGGTTGGGGAGCCCTGCACTTCTCGGGGACTGGCATCAATATGTGGTGAGTGATGGGAATAAGACCCTCCCACAGGAAGGAGGAAACCAACTGGACAACATGTTGGATTTGGGCAGGACAGCCTTAACTCCATAAGGAAGTGGCTTCAGCTGGTTACTCCCCTTGCCAAGTGGATTGGTGGAATCTGCTTGGACTAGGCCACACCCCTGGCGGGGACCCAGTGACTCACTACAAATCACTTTCCTGAGATCGGTGCACACTGACGCAGTGAAGGCCTGCAGAGGTTGACTGCCCCGGAGGGGAGGAGCTAGCGTACACTGCACGAGGGTGAACTCTAATCTCTGATAACCTATTGAAGAGGGCTAAACCTCCTAGCCTGAGCCCTCTAGAGGAGCCTTAACCAACAAGAAAAGGGTCTGGGAATTACACTGTACACTTGTATGGAAGGAACCAAAAACATGACAAAAGGGAGAAATAAGAAAAAACTCCCAGCCCCCAACCCTGAGAACATTGATCCAGAAGAGGTAAATACAAAAGAGACTGAGGGCAGCAAAAATGCAACATCAAACACAGTGTTAGCGGACATAAAGAGATATCTTCAAGACCTTGTAAGTGGGACCAAAACTGAAATATTAATTCAAATTAAACAAGAGATAAGTATATTAATAAAAGAAGGTCTGGGCACCTCTCAAGAAGACACAGGCAGAAGAATGGAAGAACACAAATGGAGAGAAAAATTTAATGAAGAATTCAGAAAAAACCTAGAATTCATGAAGCAGATTCAAAGAGATTATCAGGAAACTAAAGACTCCATAGAAAGCTGGCAATACTGCTTGAAAGAAACCAAAGACAGACTATCAAAAATTGAACACAGGCTTGCAATGTGGGGTCATGAAAGGGAAGATCTCTTAAAAATAACAAAGGAGCAGGCAGAAAAGATACAAAGACTGGAAGATGACAAGAGGATCTATAACTTAAGAATAAAGTATGTGAATGAAGAAGCAGGAATCAAACCAGAGGAATTACAAAGGCTATTCACAGAAATTATTAAGGAAAATTTCCCAAGCATAGAAAAAAGAAATGATATGCAGAGGTATGAAGCATACAGAACTCCAGCCACCTACAACCAAAGCAGAGCTACACCCAGACACATAATAATCAAGATCCCAGAAATTCAGTATAAGAACAGAATATTAAAAGCCATCAGAGAAAAGAAACAGATCACCTATAAAGGAAAACCC
>PVJX010047662.1:0-11804 GCA_004027295.1 Dolichotis patagonum
GTGCATTTTCCCAAGAGTTAGCCATCCAGTTACGATTAGAGCTATGCAAAAAGGGACTTTCATTTATCTCTGCAGTTTAATTTGAAAAGCTCATTTCAGTTCCATTCATCACATTTATATTTCAGAGCATTGCCTTGTTCATGAACTCTTATGTGAGGACACCCAGAATTATACAAAAAATTGGAAGCATAAACACACAATACAGTACACTCTGAAACTGAAAAACAAACCAAGAAACATATAATGGCTTATTTTAATTATCTGACTTTTTAATATAGGTTATTCTCTGCTAGTATTTTATAGAAGATGTATTATTGGATGATATACCATTTGTGGTTTATAATATAAATCACCACTATTCCTTCTGCTTTGGAAGATGGTACTTCTGTAGCCAGGTAGAAATGGAAAATATGCTGGTGTAAAAGGTGACATTAGAAAGACTCAGAATCAAAATAGAAATCTGCACTTTATAGTGAATTAATATAAATCAACTTTCAATAATACTGAAAAGTAAAACTCAGCTAAAATATTAAAATGTTTGCATAAATGTTTCACTTTTATTGGAACATGTTAGTTTTATGGATTGAATCTATTTACTCAGAAGTGAATTATTCTTAAAATGCTACACTTTCAGGGCACATTGTACTGAAATGTTCACTGCTTGCCTGTCAGGCTGATTATGTATACTATTATTAGGGATGCAGAGTAATCTTGCTTCTGGCATGAGACGTATTATCTGGTGGATTACCCTGAATACCACTGAACTGTACAGATAATGACTGCTCAGTAACCAAATTATAATCCTAAAATATGTCTGCAACAGGTATAACACTGTGCCATAGTATTTCAGTTTTTTCAACTGAATTAATTTCCACTAAGCTAAAGCTCAAAAGTTTAAAAAAATCTAATTAATAGTTGTCCATGTTTCTCCAAAATGACTTCCTTTTTCAATTTCATGTACACTATAACATCATAGCCTGAAGTAGACCACACTAGTGTAGATGAAACATATATTTTTATAAAATGATTTTAAGCTGATTTCTGAAGTATGTGTAAGTTTAATATTGAAGTGACAGAAAAATAGAATGTATGATCATGTTAATTCCCCTTCGATACACTGAATGACACAAAAATCACTGTACTTATTGGATGTTTCAAATACTTTCAGTAATTGAGACTGATTCTGTCATACTTAGACTTGCAAAAACCTAATCAATCTGTTTGAATATTACCTTTTAAATACCTTTTAAATAGTCACATTATCACCAGCTGCACTACAAACAACATATTTTATGATTTTGTAAACCAGTCTTCTTCCTTAGCATTTCTCCTCTTCCCAATACCACAATCACATGGTTTCCCAAAAAATAAATATCAGAACTGAGCCAAACCTGTGAAAAAATAGCTTTAAGGATGTTGACGTTTCAACTCAACATCATCAGAATAAATATTCTTCTCAGCTGCACATGGAAAGTTCTCTCAATGAGACCATGTACTAGCCACACAATATGCTTAACTAAATACAAAGGAATTGAAATTGTTCCAGGTTTATTATATGACCATAGTGCAATGAAATTGAAATGAATGGCAAAGGAAACCACAGCAACTCCGCAAACTATGGAAATTAAATAACATTCTCCTACACAATGGATGAGTCACAGATGAAATAAAGGAAGAAATTAAACAATACCTACAACTAAATGAGAATGAAGATACAACATACTGGAATTTATGGAACACTATGAAAGCAGTCCTAGGAGGGATATTTATAGTTGTAAATTCTCACATCAGGAAAACAAAAGGAGCACAAATAAACAACCTAATGTTACACCTCAAGCTTCTAGAAAAAGAAAGGCAAGATAAACCCACAGCCTATATAAGAAAGGTTTTTATAAAGTTTAGAGCAAAAATGAATGCAGTGGAGATCAAGAAAATGACATAAACAATTAATGAATCAAATAGTTGGTCTTTGAAAAAATAAATAGAATCGATAAAACCTTAGCCAATCTTATAAAATAAAACAAGAAAAGACTGTCATGGATTCAGAAATAAAAACAGTGAAATCACTAAACATCCTGTGACAGTTCCAAATATCATCAATACTTGCTTAGAAAATCTTGACTCTTATAGAACGAAAAACACAGAAGAAATGGGCAGATTACTAATTACAGATGAATTGCCAAAGCTGAATCAAGTAGATATAAAATCAAGTAGATGCAGATTCAGATAATGAGATTGAAAATGTGACTAAAAATTTACCAACAAAGAAAAACTCAGGTTCTGATGGATTCACTGCTGAATTCTAAAGCACATTTCGAGAAGATTTAATACCAAATTCCTCAAACACTTTAACCAAACTGAAAGATAGGCAATCCTCCATAACTCATTCCTGGAGGTGCTATTACATTCCTACCAATACCAGATAAAAAAAACAACAAAAAAGGGAATCACAGGCCAATTTCCCTAATGAATGTAGATTCAAAAGTCCTTAATAACATACTGGCAAAGAGAATACAGCAAATCATCAAGAAGATTATATACCATCACTAAATGGGTTTCATCCCAGGAAAGCAGGGATGGTTTAACATATGCAAATCAATAAATGTAGTACATCATATCAACAGAATCAAAGACAAAAATCACATGATAATCTCAACAGATACAGAAAAAGCATTTGATAAAGTCAGAATGAGTTCATAATAAAAAATTACTTTGCAAAAAATCAGAATAGATGGTCTTTAACTCAATCTGATAAAAGCCATCTATGGCAAACCTACAGCTAATGCCGCACTAAATGGACAAAAACTTAAAACCTTCACTGTAAAATCAAGAACAAGACAACTACACCAATTATCACCACTGTTATTCAATATACTTGTGGAAACATTAGCCTGAACAATTACAAAAGAGAGGAAAAAAAGGAATAAGGATAGAAAAGGATGAAGTTAAACCATCATTATTCACTGATGACATAATACTCTACATAGAGACTCCAAAAACTCCACCAAAAGACTCCTAGCATTATTAACCAATTTCACTAGCATAACTGGATACAAAGTCAACTCTCAAAATCAATAGCATTCCTGCACACAATCAAGAAACTCACTGAAAAAATTAGGGAAACCATGCCCTCCACAATAGTTTCTTCCCAAAAATGAAATGCTTAGGAATCAATATAACAAAGGAAGTAAAGTGTCTATATAATGAAAATTACAGTACCGTAAAAAAAAAAAGGAGGTAAAAAACAAATCAGAAAATTCACAAAATGGAAAGATGGCCTTTTCACATTGACAGGAGGAACAAACATAGTAAAAATGATCATACTTCCCAAATTGTTATGCAGGTTTAGTGTTATCACAATCAAAATTCTGTTAACATAACTCACAGATCTAGAAAAAACACTCCTAAACTTCACCAGAAACCAGAAAGGACCTAGAATAGCAAAGGCAGTCCTGAGCAACAAAGGCAAGGCAGGAGGTATCACAATCCTTTACCTGAAATTATACTACAAAGCTACTGTGTAAAATCAGCATGGTACTGGCAACAAAATAGATCTAAGGACTAGTAGAACAGATTAGATGATGCAAACATAACTTCAAGAACACTCCCTACATTAACTTCAACAAAGAGGCCAAAGTGTCCCCTGACAGATAGACTCTTTAACATATGGTGCTGAATAAACACTCTCTACATGCCAAAGACGAAAACTAGAGGTGTGTCTATCACCAACCAGTAAACCAAAATGGCTCAAAGATCTAAATATTAGAACAGAAACACTTAAGCTACGGGAAGAGAGAGTAGGTAAAATCTTGAGGACACAGGGATAGGCAGACCTCATGAGCAAAACCAAACAACATGAAAATCACTCCACAGAATCATCAATTGAGATATCATCTTATTAAAAAGCTTTTGCAAGTCAAAAAAATCACAAGCAAAGTGAAAATATAACTCATAGAGTGGTAAAAATTTTAACAAACTGTCCCTCAGGTAAAGAATTTATATCTTGAACATGTAAAAAGTTAAAAAAATATAGATGCTCAAATTCAATACCTAAATACAAAAATGGGCAGCTAAGACGAACAAACAATTCTCAGGTAAAAAAAATACAAATGGCAAATAAATATATGAGAAAATGTTCAACATCATTGGTCTTTTGAGTGATGAAAATCAAATAACATTGAAATTCCATCTCAACCTAGAATGAATGGCTATCTTCCAGAAATCAACCAATAAATAATGCTGAATGAGAAAAAGGAATGCTTTTCCACTCTTAGTGGTAATGTAGAATGGTGCGACCACTATGGAAATCAGTGTTGAGATTGCTCAAAAACCTAGGATTAGAAATCCATTTGAACCTGCTATAACCCTTCTACATATTTTCCCAGAAGAATTAAAAACTTTGCACAGTGAAATATTTGCACCTATGTTTATAGTAACAAAATTTATAGCTAAATCCTGGAAACAACTGAAATTTCCATCAACTAAGAAATAGGTTTTTAAGAAGGTGTATTTTTACACAATTGATTACTACTCAGCTATAAAGAAGTATAACTTGAGATAATTAGAGGGTAATTAATGAGACTTGAGACCATAATCATAAGTGAAGTAAGTCAGACACACACGTATAAACATCATATTTTCTTCCTATTATAAGAAGCTGGAAGAGTATGTTCCAAAACATACAATGAATATTGTGAAATAGAAAGAAACTGTTCAAAAGAAAAGTGAAATTAAGGTGAGGGAATGGAGAAAAGAATGAAAGGAAGAGAAAAAATATATACAAAATAGTTAAGGTAGTTACACTACTAATTGCTATTAGCACATTAAAAAGAAAGGTTTGTGCCTATATTGTTTGATCCATTTTTCATGCCTATATCTTTTAATATGAGCAACTAATTTGAAGATAACAATATGTAATATACTAAATAGTGTTACTTTTCTATAATCTTCCACTGAAATTTTGCACCAATGTTTTTATTATTTTTTCTTTAAAATAAAAAATAGCATTCTTACTGAAATAAAAAATTAGAGAAGCAACCTCTCTCACAAGGGAATAAAAATATTTACAAATCAGTCTAATTAAGAAAGTTAAAGAAATTTACAATGAAAACTACAGTATCCTGAAAAAAAAAGAGACCAAAGAGAATATCAGAAACTGGAATGATAGCTCTTGTTCTTGGATAGACAAATTAATACATTGAAAATGTGCATAATTTCAAAAGTTCTATAGAGATTTAATGCAGTCCCAATCAAAATATCAATAGCATGCCTCACAGAAGTAGAGAAAACATTCCTAAAATTCACATGGAGCCAGAAGAGTCCTAGAATAGCAAAAACAATCCTGGGCAACAAAATAAGACTTGGAACATCACTATTCCTAACTTGAAATTGTACTACAAAGCCACTGTAATAAAAATGGGAGGGTACTGTTAGAAAACAAACAAACTAACAAACAAAAACAGACCTGAGGATCAATCTAACAAAATAAAAGATGCTGATACAAATCCAAACACACTCAGCAACTTTATTGTGACAAAGAAGCGAATCAGTTTCACTGTACGAAAGAACTTTTTTTATAAATGGTGCTGAGGAGAGCGGCTTTCTCCTCACTGAAAATTAAAACTAGAGCCATATTTCTCCCAATGCACTACACTGAAATCAAAATGAATCAACAATCTAAATGTATAGTGGGAAAACTTATTCTGCTTGATGACAAATAAAATCCTTGAAGACATAGGTGTAGGCAAATGATTTCTAAACAAAACCTTAACACAAAGGAAATATTACAAAGAATGAACAACTAGGATATGACCAGATTAATAAACCTTTGCAATGCAAAGAAACTACCAACAGAGACATTCTACAGAATGGGAAAAAATTTTACCAGCTATTCCTGAAACAAAGGATTAATATCTAGAATACACAAAGGACAAAAAAAAAATCAAACTCCCAACTCTAATCCAAAAATGTGCATCTGAAATTAATGGATTCATCTCATATGAAGAAGTACAAACAGCAAATAAATATATGAAAAAATCTTTAATGTCCCTGATCATTTGAGAATTGCAAATTAAAACATTACTGAGATCCTATAGCACTTCAGAAAGAATGGCTATCATCAAGAAACCAAGAAAAAGTAGTGGCAAGGCTATGGGGGAAAAGGAATCCTTCTTCACTGTTAATGAGATTGTACATTGGTGCAAGCAACATGGAAATAAGTATAGAGATTCCTCCAAAACTAAATTTGACCCAGATATTCTACCTCATCATATTTTCCTGAGAGAGTAAAAAACATCATACTACAGCAATATAAGCACTCATGGTTTAGCAGTCAATTTGTAGTAGCTAAATCTTGGAAGCAGCCCAAATTTTCATCAACAGATGAGTGGATAAATCAAATGTGTTTTTATATATAATGGACAAGGATATATTTGAGATTTTTTAAAGTAAATTAATGCATTTTGAGACCACACTTTTAAGTGAAATAAATCAAGCACATGTCCTTAAGTGCTACATTATCTCATGTGTGAGAAAAAAAACCTCATATAAAGAACAAATGAATGATAGATATTGGTAAGTAGGAGGAAACTATTCAAATGGGGTGAGAAATAATGTGGAAGACAGGGAGGAGAAGAAAAAGGGAAAAATTGAGATGTGTCATGTACATGCACCAGCTCCCCAGGATGAGTCTCATCATTATGCACTGAATTCATGTACTAATAAAAAATGTAAAAATAAATATTTTACAAAAGATTTATTATGGTTTAGTTATAACAATTTTAATGTTAAAGTCTACAAATAACATTTTCTTATTGAAAAATTAACTATCATAAGTAGAAGGTAAATTGAATGTCATATAGTACATATTTCTAATAGTAAGTTTTTAAGATCTGAAAATAATTTAGACAATAATTTCAAGTGTATAGCTGTATATCCCTTGATGATCATAATTATTTTAAAGATTAAAATAAATATGAAATTTCAGCATCTCTGTTTGGAAGATTTAAGACAATATACTTATTTTTCAGAGTTATGGTATAAAAATGATTTTGATTATTTTTTCTTATCTAGCTCCTCTTATTATTCCTCAGTGTAACCACCAGTGTGAAACTTAGCATGTACTTTATAAGAGCAGTCACATTAGTTGCTTGAGTCAGATATATCATACCATGGTGCATTTGATTGGTTGGTACAATTAACAGCAGTCTAACTTGACAATTTGATCTTCTGCATTGTTTCCTAGAGATTGTCATGGGAATTTCCATGTAACTACATTTAAATGGTGGTTTAGCTAAAGCAGCTGAAAGCTAGATTTTTATTTCTTCTCAACATAAACTCATCAACTGTAAGCACAATTCTGCTACAATGCTTCCTTTAATGTGAGGCTTTAGTCTTGGTGTTGGCACAATGTGCAAGATCTCTTGCCTCAGTATAACCAATCATGGAAAACCTATTCCAACTTCAGGGATGCTTAAGAAAATGAGCCCTGTTTTGCACTTGAACTACATATGAAATTGTGTATCTTTCTAATTTTATAGCCTATGTCCTTTATAGGTGTCATGGTTTATGTCAGTGGCCCCCAAGCCTCATGAAATTATGCCTTTGTGACTGGTTCATTGTCTAGTGCTTGGATTGGTGGTGTGAGTGCTACATGAGTGGAGCCAGGATATGGTGTAATGGCAGGAAAAAGGTGTGTCTCACTCTCTCTTGCCAGTTTTTGCCTTGCAGTTTGTGGCTGCCATGAATTGTGGCCCCACCGTTCCACCCTGCCTTGGAGCCAACTGAGTATGTACTGAAAGCTCCAAGAACTGTAAGAAATAAACCGTTCCTTCCCTAATTTTGGGCATCACCTATTTTGTCTCAATGATGAGTAAAAAGTAACTAAGACAACAGGTGTTGTTACTCCCCAAATATATATGCAAATCCTTATCCCCAGGTCCTTTAAAATACTTAAACCGAGTTTAAAATTGAAAGTAACTTGAATATCTATTGAAATAACACAAAGTATATGACTATCATGTCGGATTTCCATTTGCCCACTTCCAACATTTATAATTATTCCAAGAACATAATTAATACATTGAAGAAGGCAAAGGTCCAAGGCTGCTTGCAAGCCATTTTAGGTACAGACAGGCCCTGACTAACAGAAGGTATCTGGTGAAATGTGAAAATATGACGTCATCTGCCCAAGGCAATGTAGCAGTTCAGATCTTGAAATATATACAGGCTGTTGTCAGATAATTACATGACTTACGTAAAGTTCCTGTAAAGGAACTCTGATCAAAAATAATCTACCAGGTAAAAGAAGTGACAAATATATTAAAAAAAATGCTGAGCACATATAAAGAAAACATAGTTAAAAATATTAAGAAGCAGTGCAAAAAGATGGAAACCTTGCATGAAAAACATAAGAAAGCAATTGAATCCATGAAACAGATTCAAGGAGATATCCAGGAAAACAAAAGTTACATTGAAAGCTGGCAAAATTGCCTGAATGAATGTAAAGATACATTTTCAGACCTCAAGGACAGCATTGAAGCTAGTAAACAAGAAAGAAAAGATCTTTTGAAAATAATGAGTCAGGAAATAACAATTCAACAGCTGTGAGATAATGCAAAGAAAAGCAGTGTAATAGTGACAGGTGTAAATGAAAAAGGTGACAATCTAAATGATATAAAGAGACTATTTATGGAAATAATAGCAGAAAATTTCCCAAACATGGAAAGGAAACTGATACACAATCAAGTGAAGAATCTAGAACTCCAATTAGCCATAATCAAAATAATTCTACACACAGATACATAATAATCAACATCCAAGAAATTCAACATAAGGACAAAATATTAAAAGCTGTTAGAGAAAAGATACAGATACCTATAAAAGAAAGCCTACCAGAATCACAGCAGACTTCTAAAGTCAAGAAAATCATGGAGAGAGGTATTTCATATCCCAAAGGAAAATGACTTCCAACACTGATTGATGTACCCTGCAAAATTATCCTTCAAAATTGATGGAGAAATAAGATACTTCCATGACAAAGAACAGCTGAAAAACTTCATGCACACCAAACGAACCCTTCAAAGAATACTGAAAGACAGTCTAGATAGACATAAACATAACTATAACTCCATGAACACCAACAGAAAAAAAAACACTAAGCAAGGCAAACAATTAAACAAAGATAAAAGGTAAGGAACCAACAACAGAAAGATAACATGACAAAAATGAACCAATATATATCATTAATGTAAGTTGCCTCAATTCACCAATTAAAAGAAACAGACTTGCAGACTGGATCAAGAAACAATGTTGAACCATACACTGTATACAAGAAACCCACATAACCCAAAAGGAAATTCATAGCCTGAAAGTCAAAATGTGGAAAACAACACTTAATGCAACAGAATCTCCCCAAAAAGCAGGAGTAGCTATTCTGTTTGCAGATAATACGAAATTTAAACCAAGAATGATCCAAAGAGATAAAGAAGATCACTACATACTGCTTAAGGGAAAACTTCAAAAGGAAGAGATAACCATCCTAAATATATATGCAACAAATATGGGAGCACTCAGCTATGTAAAAACAAATATTAATAGAAATAAAAATCAAATAAGCAATAATATAATTGAAACAGGAGAACACAAAGCCCCACTGACATAGAAAGAAAGATCAACTAGACAGAAAGTCAGCAAAGAAATAACAGAATTGAATCAAACCTGTGAACAAATGGACATAGTAGACATGTACAGAGTGTTCCACCCAACATCAGACTCTATATTCTCAGCTGCACATGGGACATTCTCTAAAATAGACCATATACTAGCCCATTAAAAATGTTTAAGTAAATACAAAAGAATCAAAATTATCTCATGCATATTATCTGATCATACTGCCATGAAAGGAGAAATTAATGACAAAAAGAAACTGCAAATACTCCATAAACACATGGAAATTAAATAATACACTCCTAAACTACCAATGGTCCACAGATGAAATTAAAGAAATAATTAAACAATGTCTACAAGCAAACAAAAATACAAATATAACTTACTGGAAGCTGTGGGATGCAATAAAAGCAGTCTTGAGAGGGAAATTAATTGTGGTGAACACCCAGATCAGGAAAACAGAATAAAGACAAATAAGCAACGTTATGCTATACCTCACATATCTAGAAAGAGAAGAGCAAGTTATGCCCAAAGCCCAAATTAGGGAGGAAATTATAAAGATCAGAGCAAAAATCGACACAATAGAGACTAAGAAAACAACACAAAGAATTAATGAATCAAAGAGTTGGTTCTTTGAGAGAATAAATAAAATTGGTAAGCCCCCTAGCCAACCTTATTTTACAAAGGAAAGAAAAAAACTCAAATTCATGCAATAAGGAATGAAAAGAGTGAAATCACTACAGACTGTGGAAATACAGAAGATCATCAATACCGACGTTGAAAACCATTAATCTCATAGGTTTGATAACACAGAAAAAATGGACAGATTTCTAAATACATATGAATTACCAAAGCTGGGTCAAGAACATGTAAAACTGCTGAATAACTCAATTTCAATTAATGAAATTGAAAATTAGAACATTCCCAACAAAGAAAAGACCAGGTCCTGATGGATTCACTGTGGAAATTTACAAGAAATTCAAAAGACTTAATTCTGACTCCTAAAACTCATCAGTGAAATTGAAAGGGAAGCAATTCTCCCTAACTCATTCCTGGAAGCAAGTATTACCCTAATACCAAAACCAGATAAAGACTCAACCAAAAAAGAGAACTTCAGGCCAATCTTTCTAATGAACATTGATGCAAAAATTCTCAATAAAATATTAGCAAACAGAATGCAGCAAGTCATCAAGAAGATTATATACTATGACCAAGTGAAATTCATCCTAGGAATTCAGGGATGGTTCAACATATGCAAATCAATAAATGTAATACGTTGTATCAATGTAGCCAAACATAAGAATCATATGATCATTTCAATAGATGCAGAAAAAGCTTTTTGATAATGTCCAACATTCATTCATTCATGATAAGATCTCTATGAAAAATCAGAATAGATTGGTTTTATCTCAAACTGATAAAAAGCCATCTATGACAAAGCAACAGCCAATATCATATTAAAAGGTCAGAAACTGAAATCTTTCACTCTAAAATCAGGAAAAGACAGGACGTCAATTATCAACTCTCCTATTCAATATAGTACTGGAAACATTAGCCAGAGCAATTAGACAAAGAGAGAAATGAAAGGAATGATAATAGGAAATGAAGAAATTGAATTTGCATTATTTGCAGATGGCAGGATACTCTACCTAGAAGACCCCCCAAAACTCCATTGAAGGGCTTCTAGATATAATAACCAAATTAAGTAATGTAGATGGATACAAAGTCAACACTCAAAATTCAACAGCATTCCTGTACACAAACAACAAACTCACTGAAAGAGAAATCAGAGAAATCGCATCCTTCACAATAGCATCCAAAAAATGAAATACTTAATGGAATAAAAGATCTATTCAGTGAAAACTGCAACCCTCTGAGAAAACTAATCAAAGAGGACCTCAGAAAATGGAAAGACATGCCTTGTTCATACAGATGAAGAACAAACATTGTGAAAATGGCCATTCTTCCAAAATTGTTATACAGATTTAATGCAATTCCAATCAAAATACCATTAGCATACCTCATAGATCTAGAGAAATAATACTTAAAATTCATTTGGAACCAGAAAATACCTAGAATAGCAAAGGCAGTTCTGGACAACAAAGGCGAAGCAGGAGGCATCACAATCCCTATGAGCA
>PVJX010047663.1:0-11773 GCA_004027295.1 Dolichotis patagonum
AAAAAAAAAAAGCTCAGACTTCTCATTTGCTTGATGAATTAGTCATTTATTTTTGTTTTCCTGAAGCTCACATGCCATAGATTTGTCTTAGAAGTGTTTGTAATATACCAAGGCCACTCCCCGGAGTCAGGTATGCTCCTTTCAGATCATCTGCCATCCCGAAGGGCAGGGTACAAAGCGTGCACTCAGGGTCCCCCTCTGCCAATCATCTTAGGCAGCTTCCTAACCTCTCTGCTCAGTTTCCTCATTTGTAAAATGGGGGTCTGAGTAGCAGGACTTTTGTAAAGAATTAGCAAGGAGGTTGATGTTGAAGTTGGCATATTAAATGTACTCAATGTGTTGATATTATTTTCCAAATATTGTTATTATCTGTCCTCAATCAGTTATAGCAGAGGAGAGATTTTAAAACAACTGTCCTTTGTGCTGCCTGATTATATTTGTGGCAGGGAACAAAGAAAAGATCCTTTTTAACATTTGAATATCACCCCCTTTCACAAGCAAATTTTTCTGCCTGTTAAGGAAGGCAACTGGAAGGTAAGTGCCCACTGTTCTTAAATTTGGTGTGAGATATTTCTTAACAGTTTGCAATTTGCTTCAGAGTTTCACCACAGCTGCTATTAGGCGTTACTGAATGTCTAAGAAGGAGGTTAGTGTTTTGCATAAACCCTGCTTTTAAAAAGTTCATGCAAAGGGTCAAAGACCAGGCAGTGCTCTCGCTGTAATTCTCATTTCCAGCTGAATCGAACATGGCAACAAGGAATGTGGGCCTGAATCACATTATGTTCCGGGAACCTTTAACTGCCTCATAATGACCTGCGGCCCAACAGAAGCAAATTGCAAGTGGTTTCCAAAGGATAAACTCTAATTTATATTAAGCCAGTATTATAACTTAAGCAGCTCATTTTGAAAGCCAAACTAAAAAGCTCATCGTTCGTGTGACGCTTTCTCAATGCACCCCTTTGCACAGTACCTGGAAGCCGCTGTTTGCTGACAGGTTAAATGTGTACGGTACACAGAGCACCAACGCTCCTCTTTGTACCACGCAGCAATCAGGCTCCTGTTAGCAGCATTCTTATTATTTTAAGCTGTCTCCATTGTCTTCTAAACACCATAATTAAAAGCTGAAAAGCTCACAGCAGCCAAACCCAATAAGGTCTCATCCCCTGCAGCTCAACAAGTGACCCTATGAAGCTGGGCAAAGTGAATGAAGCTTTCTCCTTTCTGTGGGTGAGGCCTCAGGTGCGTCAAAGTTGTCCCTCTCCGTATTATTTAACAGCTCCATTTAAGGCGTCTCTGGGTTATAATTCTGTTCTCACTGGCGTCTTTGTTTTATTTGTGAAGCTCTCATTTTCCTATGGAGAAGGGCAGGAAGGAAAAGTCATCTGCTGTGAAGAGTCTCAAGTAGCCCTTATATGTGGAGTTGTGTTTTGTACATGAGTCGCAAGACAGATCAATGAGAGCCAAACTGATTCAACTGATTGACAAAAGAAAATGAAAGAGGTGATTTTAACCCCCCCCAAAAAAACCATATTTCACCCACCAGATGACTGACTTTCTAATTTACTGCTTTGCATCTTTTTCCATTGAACTCATTTTCTGAAACTTTGACCCCATGGTGAGCTGTGTGGGAGATGTAACATCTAGTTTGCCAGTCTTTCTCATCTGAGTATAAATAAACACTTTTTTTATTCTGTCTCTGTCTGAGGGCAGAAGAAAGCAGAGTATTAGAGGAGAAAATTCAAAGAAAAATTATGAAGCATTAGAAAATAAATCTACTCGAATGTTTTACCTGGGACTGTAAATTTCTGTTTTGAACCCCCAGCTTTTGCAGGATGCTTTGTCTGTTCCTGTTGACTTTGAACTTGGGAGCATTTGGTGAGAGAGAAATGAAATGTGCTCTGGCATCCTATAGCTGTTTCAGGAAATGCATTCCCACGATTAAGCAGACAGGAAGCTGCTTGGTTATGCAGTATTCTCATTTTAGCCAAGCATGTGAAATGTGAAAATAAATCTTAGATTTTTTTCTTTATTTTATATTCTGCTGATGAAACACTGTAGTCTGAAAAATGAGCATGTCACAACCGCTTTTAATAAATCTACTTACCTGTCATATGTTTTCAAGGTTTCCTGACTGTTCACTAATTACCAAGCTGTATTTCTCTTATTTCTCTAATCTTTAGAACACAATGAAGCGTATCAATCAGCATAAGCCTCTGGGAAGTTGTTCATCTCTTCAGTCCCCTCTCAGTGGCTGTTGGATGCCAGGCCTCCCAGGCCAGGACAGTCCCACAGGGCAACATGTCCTTTTCCTGTCCTTACCCATGGAGGCTCGGCTGAGACTCCGGTCTTTTCCCCTCCTCCCAACACCCCCCTCACCACTTTACCCCCTGCCCCGCAGTTAAGCTGAGCCTGCTTCTGAAGCCCAAGTAGGCACTTAGGCCTGATACTCATCAACAGAAAGTGGCTTTCAGGGCTGTTTTCCTTTCTATGGCCAAGTAGTTCAAAGTTCGGTGTGAGAAGTGTCCCCTGTAAGGATCGAGGCAGGAGTTGGAAGGAGTGACCCACTGACTTAACAAACTCCCTGGTCAGAGCTGGAGACTGCCTTTGTGGCTCTGTAAGTGGTTTAAGCCAAAGAGCCATTCTTGTGTCCCTTTCTCTAAAACAGGGAGCACTTAGCACAAGATAAGGTGGTTCCTTAGTTGCAAATTCTGTCCCCAAACACGGCACATTCTCTTTGCAGTTCCTGAGTCTGGCCCAGGATCAGGCAGAGAGGAAGAGAGAAAAGGGGGAACTTTGTCCATCTCTTCTCCATGTCCACTGTCAGTGTGCAGTCCCCGGGGCCCCACCCTCGATTCCAGCTGACCCAACAGCTCGTCTGTCACGCACCCAGCTTCTTGCCATTCAGAGGCCTACAGCAGTGCCCAGACTGCACAGTCTTTCTGCTTCAAAAAGAAGAAAAGAATCAGAACCACCATGTCCTAATTAATTTTAAAAATAAATCCTAAGTGCCTACTAAACTCAAGGCCTGCCTTTTTCCTCTTTCTTCCTCCACATGTTAATTCCATACGGATGTCCTCTTCCAGCTGTCCTGAAAGCCTCTGCAGCAAAGGCAGTGGCCACAGAGACCTTGTGAAAATGTCACGCACCTCTGCCTGGAAACAGCCTGTGCTCTGAACATTCAGGCAGAGATCTCATGTCACAGAAAGGAAGGGACATGGCAAGGGTTCCTCCTTTAAAAAAAATAATTTCATTGGTACATGTTAGGTATACATAATGATCACATTCATCATAGGGAATTTGTACCTGTACATGTTATAACTGAATTCTTTTTTTCCATCCCCCTACTCTTTCAACCCATCTTTCCATCCTTATTTATGAAAATTTTGTTGCCATTTTTTCCTTCTTTTCTCATAGTTTTTTTCCCTTCCTCCCCCCACCAAGTTCCGCTTCCCATTTGAACATTTTCTTCCTATTTCACAATATCTGTTACACATTTTGGTCCTTATTTACACTTTTGTTTTTTCACACTAGAGAAACAATGAGATGTTCACATGTATGTGTCTGATTTATTTTACCTCAGAGCCTAGTTTCAAGGATATCCATTTACCTAGGAATGTCGCAAGTTTATCCTTCTTTATGATAGAGTAGTACTCCATTACACATAAAACCCACATTTTCTTTATGCATTAACCAGTTGATAGACATTTGACTGCTTTCAATATTTAGCTATTACAAACTGCTGCTATAAACATGAGTGTGCATATATTGTTGTGGTGTGATGCTTTTGGTAAGATACCAAGAAAAGGAAAGCTGAGTCAAATGGAATCTCTAATCCTAGATTTTTGAGGAATTTCCACACTGATTTTCACAGCGGTTGTACCAGTCTATACTCCCACCAACAGTACAGAGGGGTTCCTTTTTCCCCACAGTTCTGCCAGCATTGGTTGATTTCTTGATAATAGCCATGCTTTCTGGGGTAAGACAGAATCTCAGGGTCATTTTAATTTGCATTTAATGACTATGTGTTGTCTCTTCATCCTGTTAGTGGTTTCTCTTGCTGTGCAAAAACTATTTAATAAAATGAAATCCCAGTTGTTGATTCTTTGGGAAGTTCATTTGCAATTGGGATTTTGTTCCTAAAGTCTTTCCCTATACCACAGTTTTCAAGAGTTCTGCATATTCTATCTTCTAGCAGATTCGGTGTTTCTATTTTAATATTTAGATCTTTGATCCATTTTGATTTTAGTTTAGTGCACCATGAGAGACACAGGTCTAGTTTTAGTCTTTGGCATGTGGAAAACCAGTTTTTCCAGCACTATTTGTTAAAAAGGCCATTTTTCTTCCAGTGAAGGTATTTCACTCTTTTGTCAAAGATAAGGTGGATAAGTATGTCTGGAGTTGATTGTGTATCTTTTAATCTGTTCACTGATCCTTGTTTTTTTAATTTTTATTATTTATTTACTTATTTATTGCCAGTAACATACTGTTTTTGTAGTATAATTTCAAGTCAAGGATTGTGATGTCCCCTAACTTGCCTTGATTGTACATAATTGCCTTTGCAATGCTAGGTCTCTTCTGGTTCCAAATGAATTTTAGGACTGTTTTCTTTAATTCTGTGAGATATGCTGTTGGAATTTTCTTTAGAATTGCATGAAATCTGTGTAGCAATTTTGGAAGTATGACCATTTTCACTATATTGGTTCTTCCTACCAAAGACCAAGGGATATTTTTCCATTTTCTGATATCCTCTTCAATCTCCCTTTTCAGAACACTATAGTTTTTAATATAAAGGTCTTTTACTTTCTTCCTTAGATTGATTCCTAGGTATTTCTTTCTTTCTTTTTTTTTTTTGGATGCTATTGTGAAAGGTGTTATTTCCCTAATATCTCTCTCAGTGAGTTTGTTATTCATGTACAGGAATGCTATCGATTTTTGAGTGTTGACTTTGTATCCAGCTATGTTATGAATTTGAATGTTAACTCTGGAAGTCTTTTGGTGGTTTTTGGAGTCTTTTATGTAGAGTATATGTCATATGCAAATAATGATAATTTAACTTCATTCTTTCATATTTTTATTCCTTGTATTTTTCTTGTCTGATTGTTTTAGCTAATATTTCCAAAACTATGTTGAGTAAGAGTGGTGATAGTCAACATCCTTATATTGTTCTGGATTTTAGGGTAAAAGCTTTCTGTTTTGTCCATCTAGTGTGATATTGGCTGTTGGTTTATATCAGATGAGACAAAGACCATCTATTCCAATATTCTGTTGGGTTTTTATCATGAATGGGTGTTGGAATTTGTCAATTTCTCTGTCTATTGAGATGATAATAAGGATTTTATCTTTGGTTCTTTTGATATGGTGTATTGAATTTATTGTTTTGCATATGTTGAACCATCCCTGGGTTAATCCTACTTGTCATGATATATAGTCTTCTTGATAATTTGATGAATTTGATTTGCTAGTATCTTATTGAGGATTTTTGCATCTATGTTCATTAGGAAGACTGACCTGTAGTTGTCTTTCTCTGTTGGGTCCTTTTCTGGTTTGGGTATCAGGGTGATGCTGGAGTATTGCTTCCCTTTCAATTTCATTAAAAGTTTGACAAGTAGCAATATTAGGTCTTCTCTAAATTTCTTGTAGAATTTTTGTGGAATCTGTCAGGCTCTGGGCTCTTCTTTGCTGATAGATTTATAATTACATCTTTAATTTCATTAACTAATATTGGGTTATTTAGAATTTTTGTATCTTAATTCAGCTTTGATAATTCATATATATCTAGGAATCTGTCCATTTATTCTGCATTTTCCATCTTATTAGAATACAAGTTCTCAAAGTAGGTATAGGTGAATTTCTTCGGAATTTCTACAGGATCTCTACAATTTCACCCTTTTCATTTCTAATTACATAGTTTTGAGGGGATTTTTCCTTTTTTTATAAGGTTGTATAAAGATTTGTCCATGTTATTTAATCTTTCAATCTTTCTCTGCACTTACCTGAGAAATTATTTCTGCTTTGAATTTTTCTAGTGCCTAGTTCATTTGCTTTGATGCTACAGGTTTGTCTTTGGTGAGCTGGATGCCTGTGGTTGCATTTTGTGTCTTAAGTGTCTTCTCAGTTTGTGTTTTTTTGTTTTTAGTTTAAATCCTGGGTTGATGCTTGTAAATTGCCTATGGTGAATAGCTTTATTGCTAGTATTTAGCAGCTTTAGGAAATGACTACTTCTCAGAGATGTCTTCCAGGTGTAGCTGGCTTTTGGCGTTTCAATATGATGCAAGATCTTACGTCTTCAATTTATTGGGGATGAGAAGTTGCTGCCTACTTGGCCTAGCTCCTGGTTCTTTGGCACTTGCCTGTCATACAGTTTATGACCCTTAGGCAATCAGTATACTAAGAAAAGCAACTGGTTAGAACAATTATATCACTTTAGCTAAAGTGGTACAATCAGCAGCAAGAATACCATCAAACATATCTTAGAAAATGAGAAACTGAGGTAATAATTTGCCATTGTTAACTAGATTTGTGTTTATAAAACAAAATCTTAAAGCAGAAAATTGTATACAGTAAATAACCTCTCAATATGACAATTTTGTCCTCAGGAGAGAAAATTTAAAAAGGAGGAAAAACTGGAAATAGAAGAAAAGGAAGAGATTAGAAGCAAGGCTGGAGGACAAAGATGGATCACAAAAACTTTGGAAAACTGGTGCAGAAGACTGAAGGGAAAGAGAAAATGAATAAATAAAAACAAGAACAAAAAAGAATAACAACAAAAAACTAGAAACCATGTTCATACTCATGGGGAAAAAAAGCAAACAATGAAGAAGAAACAAAACAAAACAGCAAAAAGAAAGAAAGAAAGAAAGAAAGAAAGAAAGAAAGAAAGAAAGAAGACAATAAAGGATAAAAGATAATAAGAAAAAAAACAATGTCCACTTCAACTATGTTTCTGCTGCCACTGGCAAACAACAGGGCCTGACAAAGTCCAGATCTACATCAGTCAATCCCAGAAAGCTAGCAGCAGCTCCATGGGGTACAGAGGATAATCCTGGTGAGCTCCCCTATTTCCACTGAAGTTCAGGCTAGCCTCTGGCTACAGGCACCTCCCTTTCCTCTGTGGGCTTGAACTTGGTTGGGAGCCATTAGATGGAGCCCACAGCTGCTCCGGGTCCTGAGCTCAGTTGGTGCTTCTCCAAGATGGCTCCTGGCCAATCATCCTCTCTTTGGGACATCTCACCAGGACAACTCACCAGCCATTGCAGTCCACTGTGTTCACCATACCACTCCCCTTATGAATTTCTCTGCAGAGTCCTCTGGGGTCACCAGCAGTCACTACATACCTGCAGGGTTTTTTTTCTTTTTCTTAGGTACTGGGGATTGAACTCATGATCTTGCGCTTACCAGGCAAGCACTTAAGCCACTGAGATAAATCCCCAGCCCTTATACCTGCAGTTTTTTAAAAAAATTTATTTAGAAAGAAAAAAAAACCAAACAAACAAAACAGAAAAAAGAATAGCAACAATACAGAATTCCAAAGGAAAAAAAGAAAAGAACAACAAAAAAAAAAACCACTAAGAAATCACTAGTTGATAAATTACATACTGTCATCTTGGAAATAGTTGTTCAAGTTACAAAATTAAAGCATACAAAGTAGACATTCAAACAGTGAGACTATTAACAGTTCTGCTCAACAGTCTAACAAAAACAGTAGTATGGTCATCTGTCTTCCACACTTAAACATACATGCAGTAACATCCTTTAGAGCACTTTCTTTTGCTCTCTTTTTTACAGTAGCAATTATGCATTTTGGGTTTTATACTCCTACAGTTCTTATTACCTTTTTTTATTTTAAAGAGAATAAAACAAAAGAGGGCAGAACAAATCAGATCAGAACAGAACAACATAAGCAACAGAACACTTTACAATAAGACAACCGGACATTAACAGTAGCTGTCAAAATATCTTTCTCTGCATAGTTGAGCATAGTTTCAGATACAATAATATCAAACATAACACCATAGCATAAAACCATTCAAGAGAATGAAAGAATTACAGGACATTCTGAACCAAACAACTATGATCAATGGCTACTATAATACTTCATTTTGAATAAAAAGAGTTGCTTATATTATCACATATATTAAAATCCCAATAAGACACAACATGATAGAACCGATGGTAATAGCAGAGTAGAAGCATGGTAGGACTTCTAAGGAAGATGATATTACATCAGCAATGGCTGCCATAATGTTTTGTTTTTTTCAAAACCTCTGTTTATACCATCACACATAATAGAGTCAAACAAAACAGAATAAAACCATTCCAACTGATGAATGAAAACATTGAAAGGCTTCAAAGCAATGAAATGGGAAATCATGATTACCATAAAATCTTACATACTATTACCAACTCTCATACTAGGGAGACTATAGGGTATTTACCTATGTGAGTTTGGTTTATTTCGCTTATGAGTATGGTCTCAAGTCGTGTCCATTTATTTATAAATATCTCAATGTGATCATTCTTTATAGCTGAGTAGTACTCCATTTATACCTGCAGTTTTAAGCCCTCCTTCCCACACAGTGAGTCTGGGCACAGGGAGAAAGCACTGCCTGCTTTTTCTTCATCCTTTTTTTAATTGAAGTTTCTCTCTTCATTCTCCCTGTGGGCTTCAATTCTTGCTTCATATCCTTCCTGAGTTCCAGGAACCCACTTTCTTCCTTCTTCTCTTCCTCATGTTGGTATATGTCAGTACTTGGACAGCCAATTTTGCAGAGGCTCTTTCTCTGCTGCTCACCAGTCCTCCTCCTTCCCAGAAGTGTGAAGGCTCCTTCTTGCAGCAAGAACCCTCAGAAAGTCAAGCCCAAGCCTGAGATCTACTGTGATCTCAGAGTTACTCCAATGCATGTCATGGGAATTAATTTCTCTGGTTTGGCAAGAACTCCTGGAGGACCAGTGACCTTCTCTCTGGAGAGGTCAGACAAGAAGACATTTTAAAAGAAAAAACTTAAAACAGTATAAGGATATGTGAGGAGGCAGCAAAATGTAGATACAGTAGCAATGAACTGAGAATACAAATTAATGGTTTCCAAGTTTCCACTGCTAAGGATTCTGTATCTCACTTTAAAAAAACAGCTTCTCTATTTTAAAATGAAACTATATTGGAGACTTCTGCTTCTGGAAAGATGGATAATTTTAATACCAAGACATTTGATATTTAAAAACCCTGTTATGGATTAAAAACTGGTGGTCAACTTAACACCAGGGGAATTGAATCACCATGCTGCTGAGCATAGACGTTTCACCTGAGGAAGGTGTCCAGCATAAATGGAGACATGGAGGAGAAGGAAGTGCCTTAAGGCATTAATGTGTTGAGGCATTGTGAGTTCTCCTATGTGTTGCTGTTTGAGCCGTTGGTTCTCCTGGAGAAACTCTGGTCCTCACATCGAGCATTGCTTCCTGGCTCTGGAGAGGAAGACATGTGCCGCTTGGTCTCCAGGATGAACTCGTCACACTGGCTTCCTGGCATGTACTCGACTGTGCTTGTCGGAGGGGCTCGAGGCCTCCGTGTCACTGAGGATGGCTGTGGTGCTTTTCAGGACAGCCCTGGTCTTTGTTGTGAGTGCGACTTCTCGGCTCCAGCATAGAACTCTTGACCTACCAGCACAGCCCCTTCACCCTGCTGGCATAGACTTCGTAGTTTCCACTGCTAATCTTTGGGCCTTCTCAGCAGGGATTCGTAAAAGAGACTGGTGTGAGTCCTTGTGGGCTCTAGACCTCCAGCTGGACTCAGAGGCATTGTCATGAGCTCTGGGTTTTCATCTGGACTCTTGTGGGACATTGCTGTGGGATTCAGGCCATTGGCTAACTATTCTCTGTCTTCTGTGTTGTGGATAGATTTCCTGCATTTTCTTGTGTTAACTCTGGGTGACCGTCATAAAACAATATTATAAATTCCATGTCCTGAGTCTAATTGTTCTGCAGACAACCCCTGACTACAACAAACCCTATGCAGACTCTACAAGGTAGAGAGAAGGTGGATGAGCTGGGGACCTGGGAATACCAGAGATGGTTACTCCCTATGTGTTTCTTTTGCTCCCTGAGATCCCATATGTGCAGCAGAAGATCCAGCCTCCCGAAAACATCACTGCGCACAGACTGAAGCCTTTTCTTTCTCATAAAGCACGAAGATAGGGATAACTTATCAAGACAAAAATGCTTAAACATATGAACTCTACTCCAGCTAAACACCATAAAAATTATGGCCCAGCCCTACCCCTCATCAGCAAAAGCTTAGACCTGCACCCTGGTAGCTGTCACTAGGCACCCACAGCACCACTAAAAGGAAAGTCTTCTGGGAGGCCAAGTGGAAGCTGAAACTCATCCATGCTGGTGCAGAACATACCCTCCACCCACTCAGCTCTGCCGGAAGCTCCCATGGAAAACATGGTCCTCCAGTTCCACCCAGCCACCACTCCCCGTCTCCCCTGGGTAGTGCCAGCGGTAGATTAATGGAGATAAAGAATATCCACCATCACCCTGCACTAATATCTCCCCCCACACACACAACACGCAGACCCTTGTGGTGATGGAGCCTTTCTCACCTGCAGTCTTCATCACATCCGGTCTATGCTATTGCACTAAGGTGCTACCACCGAGGGTAACTGAGTAAAGGGTACTCATGTCTTTTTTATTATAGTTTTTCAACTGTATGTGAATCTACAATTGTGTCAAAATTTGGTTTAAAAAATAAGTTACATCTTTTTGGGGGGGGGTACCGGGGATCAAACTGATGACCTCACGCTTGCCAGGCAGGTGCTTAAGCCACTGAGCTAAATCCCCGGCCCTAATAAGTTACATCTTATAACTCATTTCCCCCACTTTTAATTAATCAAAAACTTATTCAGCCTCCTGCTTTTGTTGTACCTTGGGATAGCCAGACCTTATTAAAATAATAAAATTCCAGGAAAAAGAGAATTTAATTGAGCCAGTGCTGACTTGTCAGGATAAACAAATGATTTTTTTTTTAGCCTTTTAAAATATCAAATATGTCACAGACTTCTCTGTGATCTTTACACATGTTTGAGGTTTCTGAAAACCCCACTGGGGAGAGGCTTTGTGGTACAGGTGACCTGGCCAGGTACTGGAGCAGGGAGAAGTGAGTGTTACCTTAGGAAATATAAATAGCGAAGCCACCAGAATTGGAGCTGAATGAAGTGAGCAACAGCCAAATATGAGAGCGCTGAAGAACTCCAGGTGGGTAAGGAGGAGCCAAGAGAAGTGAGCAGGTCCCTGGAGAAGTCTGCAAAGGGAATTAACAATGAAACAAACATGCAGGTCATAGTTAAAAGCAAGAACAAGGGACAAGGAAAAAGTCCAGATGTTATGGCTTATATGAGATGTCCCTCCAAAGCCTCGCGTGCTCCTCATAGGTGGGGCTTTTGAGTAGTGGTTATTAGATCATGGGTACACGATGCTCATCAGTGGAGGTGAGTCACTGGCAGCTTGGCCCAGCAGGGTATTTGTATCTCCTGTTCCCCTTGATCTCTCTCTTTATACATGTTCCCACTACCATGCTGCAGTCTTTTTCCCTCTGCCATGCCTAGAAGCCTGCTGACTATGGTCTGAAACCTCTACAAATTGTGGATCAAAATAAGCCTTTCCTCCTTTAACTTGTGGGTCTTGGGTATTTTGTCTCCGTGACAAGAAAGTAACTGAGACCAGATTTTTTATGTCAGGGGCATCTGCACAGGCACACACAAGGTAAAAGTGCTCAGGG